>JAAEAF010002517.1:0-101251 GCA_011037195.1 Triatoma infestans | reverse complement strand
AGAAATGTTTTAAATAAAAGTTGTAGATCTTTGACTGATTAGTTTATATAGGAAGTTTTAAGAAAATCGTAGCACGACTTTTTTGAGAAAATCGCGAAAAGTGAAAAAAAAATCATTTAGTAAAGTGGTAATGTGGTAACGCACTTCCGGTTATCCGATTTTTTTTTTAAACTTGGAATATCAACAACATATTCAATTCTAATTAACATTATGTTAATGATAGAATTGTTTAATAAACTGAAATAGCATTTTAGATGAAAACCTAATCCCACCCTTCCCCCAGAATTACCTTTAAATGAATTTTCCCGGAAAAATGTTTCAAATAAAAGTTGTAGCTGTTAGTATGTGTAGTTGATATACCAAGTTTGAAAAAAATCGTTGGAGCCATTTTTGAGAAAATCGCAAAAACGTAAAATAAAAAAAACAAGTAAAGTGATACTTCCGGTTGAGGAATTTTGACAGATGACCCACAGTTAGATCCCATAGTCATAACTAAACGGAATTTCAAGTTTGAACTTTTTAGGATTTTTCGTTTTTGAGCTATGTTGTTCTAATACATACAGACATATGGACCATTTGCTAAAAACCACTTTTTTGGACTCTGGGGACCTCAAAACGGATATTTCCGGTGAAAACTCGATATCGAAAATTTGACACGATTACAATACTTCCTGTTACTAGGAAGGAGTAAGTGAAAGTAAGAAAAAAAGTGTGAAACACTCACACGACTTTCTCTTTGACTTTTTTTCATTAAACATAATGTATCTTTAATTATTAATAAGGTGACAGAAACCGTACATTTGGCAAGTTTTTATAAGAT
Source organism: Triatoma infestans (assembly GCA_011037195.1). Lineage (NCBI taxonomy): Eukaryota > Metazoa > Arthropoda > Insecta > Hemiptera > Reduviidae > Triatoma > Triatoma infestans. Next base: position 100,431 of record JAAEAF010002517.1, on the reverse strand, counting down.
TGGAATGTGAGATACAATACTTCAATAAGGAAAATGTCAGAAATAATCATCTAGTTCAAACTATTATTGATCCATAATATTTACAGCATTCTTTTATTTTTGTTAATTTTTTTTTTTTTTCCTACTTTTTTTAAATCACTTTCCCTTTACATAAATGATTATTAAATATTAAAATATTAACACTGTAACATAATTCTTTTTAAACATATTTAACATATTTTTGTTCCATTTGCTGAACACAAAGGTTTCTCTTTCTTTCGCGCCCCCTCTTTATTTTTATTTAATTTTTATTAATGAGATCAGTGGAAGGTGTATTTTATTATTATTATTATTTTTTATTGTTAATATTACTTATTCTTTTAAATGCGTATTTACCATAACCTTGTATTAACTAATTATCTAAATACTATACGAGTTGCTCAATCCGAGGTTTATGTTTATATATATATATATGTATGTATAATAAAATAAATATAAATTCTTATCGTCTCGCTTGGTAGATATTCTTCAGGGTTTAGAAATATTTACTAATTGAAATAATTCTTTTTGCTAATTTCTTTCTTGAACAATTCTCTAGTTCTGTTGATTGGCGGCGGCGCAGTTTTTTAAAAAGTTTTTATCTCATGTCTAATTGCCTTTAAATATTACGAAATTTTATGGAACACTAGTTTTGTTTGTAAATTAGTATCCTGACAGCTTCCCCAGGAACACCTTTAAAAATCACTTCTTTTGAGAAATAAAAATGTTAAGGTATAAAGTAATAATTGTAGTTAGTATAAAACAAGTTGAAGGTAAATGTGAATCGTTTACGAGAAAATAAAAAAAAAAAAACAAAATCTTTCTTCAATCGAATCCACTTCAATCTAATCGAATACTTGAATTTGAATATCGAGTTTTCACTTGAAAATGTAGTAATATCTTTTATTAAATCGTCGTGTAAATTTAGTATGCTTGTATCTTTACTTTTTCTCATTGATTAATGAGGAAATATCGTGATAAACACCAAAGTGGTTAAGATCGCGTCTGTGTTTTTTTTTCGGAATTTGTTAATTAAAGAATTTTAATTTTTTTTGAGAAAATTGGTATAAATTTGTTTTGAGGTTATATTATATACCTTCTTTTAATCAAAAAAGTGATCCAGAGTTTTCCGTTGTTAGGTTTTTGTTAAATTGTACTTACCGGTTTACATTCTCTTCAAACCATTTCGTTTACTATCCCGTGGATGATATAAACGAGGGAGAGACTACTGCGCACTCACTTTGGCAAGCTTAAACATAGAAATAATTCAATTAATAGTCACAATTTAAACAAAGATTTGTCAGTGTGATTTTCGAGTGAATAATTTGATATTCTTTCGAATAAATTCATTAAAGATTTTAATTTTTTTATTTTTTATTTTTTATGCTATTTAAATATACTATGCTTTGAAATTTATATATTATATACTAAACTTACTTGTAAATGAATTCCCCATTTGTGCAAGGTTATTTATTATCAGTTTCTTTTTTCATTTTAAATTTATCAGTTAATGGTAAAGTCATTAATGACTTTTTCTCTCTTTTTTATTTTGTTTGGCTTTTTTTAATAAAATAAAACGTAATAAATAAACAATTTGTTTTTACATTCTCTTACTACTGTAAGAAAAAAGATTTCTTGCTTGTCAAAAGTTTCGAAATTTTATTTTTCATCAGAATTAAACTAATTCCTCACTCAAAAATTATTGCAGAAAGTTGAAACTTGTATATACTCGTATTTCATTCAGATAATAGCAGAAAATGGATTTTTTTTCCCCTCCACTTTTGTTTGATTTTCTCGAAAACTTCTCCAACGATTTTTTTTAATTTTTTTTTTTTTTTTTTTTTTTTTTTTTTTCTAACTTAGTAATATCAATTACACTTATAGATACCTACAACTTTTATTTGATATATTTTTGGGGGGAAAAATTTTAGTGGGTTGTTGTTCCTTTGGGGGAAGGAAGTACACATTCCTCTAAAGTGCCATTTCGGTACATTTTTACGATTCATTTAATAAGAGTAGATATATTTGTTGTGGTGGTTGGTTCCGCAGAGCTGGAAAGCATCAGAGACATTTTCCGTGGTAGCCTGCTTCATTTTGTGGTCATCGACCGGTTTCGGGCGTTCGCCCATCTTCAGGATGCGTTTTTCAGACTGTGTGCCAACACAGACTCGTATAGAGTAACTTAGTTTCACACTAACTTAAAAAAAAAAATTAAATATTACAACGCTGGTTTAATTTTGTCGATGCGGTGTTTATATGACCGGCTAAACAGAACTACATTGTGGGTTTCACAGTACTGATTTTTCTGCTGTTTACTTTTTATTACAAATACATTACTCTGAATATATATTTTTTGTTCGGGAAATTTGAATTTAGAGAAATTCCGTGGGAAACTTAAGCGTGACGCTTGCTTCGTGACTGGCAATTTAATATTAAGAGAAATTTGTCTAGATCTAAATTGCATTTCCATAGGAATGATTTGGTGTCCTACAGAGTATTGAGAAGTGTTTAAAAAAAGAAGTATTTTTTAAAATATAGTCTTTCTCTCTCTCTCTCCTTCCCATTCACTTAACCCTCCGCCCCCACTCTGTGTGTGTCTTTCATTGTGAAAAAAAAAATGTTTAAAAGACGAAAAAAAATCACAGGAAGTTCAAACTTCAAATTTCATTTTTGATCAAAAATCCGTACACCGGACATTCCTTCCCCACCCAAAATTCTTTGCGATTTTCTTTTCAAAAAAATGACTATAGAGATGGGAAGATGGGCGAACGCCCGAAACCGGTCGATGACCACAAAATGAAGCAGACTACCACGAAAAATGTCTCTGAAGAGTAGATATATGTTGCGCAAAATTCCGTGTTTGAAAAATAAAATAAAAAAATGTTAGACCGGAAGTGCGTCTTTTATTACGAGAGTTTTTCTGAAATAACTTTTTATTCTTTAAAACGACTCTGTATTGAGTTTCAATAAAAATTTTCGTATTATTAAAGGTTTATATTCCTTCTCCCAAACTTTATAAAATATTCATATAACTAAAATTTTTCAATTATAACTATGTGAATTGTGAATACGTATGAGTTTTTCTAATACTCGTATATTCAATATCACATCAACTTTAAAAAAATTTGTTAGTTTTTATCTATCAAGGTTGAGCAAATGAATGGCAATTTTATTGTATTTTATTACTAAAAATAGTTTTCAGTTTTTCTCAGAAATTAACTTAATTGTATTCTTATATGTGCATGTTATACTTTTACCAAAATAATAAAAAAAAAAACAACTAAATGAGTCTTATAAATAACTCATTATTCAATCAATAGTTTATAGTCAATTAATTTTACTTTTAAGATCATATTTTAACTTGAAACTGGAAATTTATTTACAAATAATGAGCACTCAATGATTTAAAAATTTCATTAATATATTAAAATACATTGAAATTCTCATAGTTTTTTTTTTAAATCGAAATTTTTTGCCAAGTGTTTAGTGCTATTAGTTCCCACCAGGAGAAAGAGATATTACGTATTATACGAAGAGATATTATGGAGAGAATCTTCAGAAACGCCCCGCCCCCTTCAATTTTTCTGATAAAAATATTTTAAATCAAAGTAATATGTAAGAGTGTAACCAAGTTTACGGGAAATCTCTATAGTCATTTTTTTTTGAAAAGAAAATCGCCAAGAATTTTGGAAGGGGAAGGAATGTCCGGTGTACGGATTTTTGATCAAAAATGAAATTTGAAGTTTGTACTTCCTGATTTTTTTTTCGTCTTTTAAACATTTTTTTTTTCTCAATGAAAGACACACAGAGTGGGGGCGGAGGGTTAAGATTAATGGGAAGGAGAGAGAGAGAGAGAGAAAGACTATATTTAAAAAAATACTTCCTTTTTTTTAAACACTTCTCAATACTCTGTAGGACATCAAATCATTTATTTCATATGGAAATGCAATTTAGATCTAGACAAATTTCTCTTAATATTAAATTGCCAGTCACGAAGCAAGCGTCACGCTTAAGTTTCCCACGGAATTTCTCTAAATTCAAATTTCCCGAACAAAAAATATATTATATTCAGAGTAATGTATTATTTGTAATAAAAAGTAAACAGCAGAAAAATCAGAACTGTGAAACCCACAATGTAGTTCTGTTTAGCCGGTCATATAAACACCGCATCGACAAAATTAAACCGGCGTTGTAATATTTAATTTTTTTTTTTTTTTTTAATAAGTTTCTCTTCTGATAAAGTAATTTTCAACTGGAAATAAACGTTTTGATATTCTCTGAATACGAAATTACTAGTTTTATCAAAATTCATCCATAGGGAAATGCGGTTTTATTGATTTTTCGCATAAACGGCTCCAACGACTGATTTTCTTGAAAATGTAGAATATTAACTGCGCATACGTAAATCTATAAATTTTATTTGTAGCGATATTTTGAAAAAAAAAAAACGATTTTATGGAATCACATGATTAGCTGACAGTATATATATATATATACGATGTGTGTTCAGAAAATAACGGAAATTTTCATTTTTATTGGAATGAATTTTATTTATTCGTCCACATCAATGTTATCTCCTCCAAAATAGTCCACATTAGATATTATACACTTATGCCAGGCGCTTCTTCCAATCCCTAAAACATTTCTGGAACTCGATCTTTGGGACAGCTTTGAGCTCTTTCAGCGATGCACTTTTAATCTCATCTATGCTTGAAAAAAGACGGCCTTTCAAGGTTCTCTTTATTTTTTGGAAACAGAAAAAAGTCACATGGGCCAATGTCTGGCGAATATGGAGGTTGGGGGCATCATTACAGTGTTGTTTTTTGCCAAAAATTCACGAACAAGCAGCGATGTGTGAGCGCATTATCGTGATGCAAAAGCCATGAATTGTTTTGCCACAAATCCAGCAGTTTTTATCGGACTGCTTCGCGCAAACGGCGTTGAACTTGCAAGTAGTATTGCTTATTGATCGTTTGACCTTGTGGCAAGAACTCAGAGTGCAATATGCCATTAAAATCCAAGAACACAGTGAGCATAATCTTCACATTTGACCGAACTTGTCGAGCTTTTTTCGGTCTTGACGGTCCAGAATGCCTCCACTGGGACGATTGAGCCTTAGTTTCGATACCCATATTTCATCACCTGTTATGACACGCTTCAATAGTTCTGCATCATTGTTGACTTGATTTAGCAATTCCTGAGCAACTTCTATTCGCCGCTGTTTTTGTTAGAAATTCAACAATTTTGGAACAAATTTTTGCTACAACACGTTTCATACCCAAAACAGATGAAAAGATTGCATGGCATGAGCCAATTGATATGCCAACATCTTCAGCAACTTCTCTAATTGTGGTGATTCGGCGATCGTTCATAATCATTTCTGTATAGATACATTTTAAGACATGTTTACCAACGCAACAACTAAAAAATCGTACCAATCGGACTAATATAACCCGTGAAATTTCAAAATTCCCGTTACTTTTTGAACACACCTCGTATATATATATATATATGTATTGAACTTTGTAGTAAAAATGCCATCTTTGTGGTTGTTTATTGACATCCGATTATTATTTTTTGACTTATTTGGATTACAATTTAATTATTCGAATCCAGGCGTGCTACCCTTAGATTTTCTCTTCCTAGGAGCCCCTACAGCTCACTGTCCGGTGATGGACAATGTTGTCTGCAACGGGAGAGCACTGTCCGGAGGCCGGCAGTGCACTGAGAAGGCACCGGGCGCAAATTACCACAGATGTTGAGACGCCTTAAATAAAAAAATAAAAAATTAATTATTAATAACATTTATAATCCTGTTGTTTACTTTTTATATTATGCTTAAGAAAGAAAGAACGAACATGTTAATGCTTGCAAGCGTGTTATACATAAACCCTAATGACCTTCATACCAGACTACGTATTGTAAAACAGTTCGCGCACTCTGCACTATAAACGTTAGTTTTTTTTTTATTATTTTTAACGGACTGCAAACATACACCTGCCTTCTACTTTCTTAACCGTTGTCGCCAATTTTTATTAATACATTACATTAGCATATTGGGCGGCAACATATATATATATATATATATATAGACAGAGAGAGAGAAAGCATTGTCTTAAACGGATATTCTCTCCGTCTTTAGCTACCGGTAGTTTGCAAGTTCGTGGCCTTTATTTCCTTTTTATATAGTATTTCTCTTCTTTATAATTATTTTGCTTTAATGTCACTTTATTTATGTTAAAATGTAATGCCAATATTTAACTTCACACCTTTCAACCGCTGAAGGAGTTAAATTTTTTTTATTACTCCTACTTATTAGTAAATATTTGAATACGGATAAGTTTTGCGCAACAAGCAACTGCGATCACTACGATGATATTGCTCATAATGAATACAAAACTAATCTGTGGTATACTTTTGATTTATTATTTATTTATTTATACAGGAAGTAAACAAACCACGTATAAACTGAAAGTGTATGTGTGTTCATCTGAAATATAATACAAACGTTGCACTTCCGGTGGACCGATTTGGTTCAGGCACTAAATTTTGGCCATACGCTAAAATACTTATTAATATTGTACAACGGAAATAATCGTAAAATACATTGAATTCGCATTTTAGACGAAAGCCTTATCCCCCACTACCACCCAAAACCGCTCTTAAATGAATTTTCCTGGGAAAATGTTTTGGGGAGGGGATATTAAAGTGCACTGCAAAATACGTTCATCTTAGGTGCATATCCAGTACGAAAAAAATGTTGCAATTAACGACAAAATATGTTAAGTACTTTAGCACGACAAACTAAGAGTGTTTCTAATGACGATTATGGCACAAACTTATAAAAAAAATATCATTTAACCTTGCCCCTCACTCAAAACCTTTTAAATGAAACTTCCTCTGAAAAAAGTTTCAAATACGATAAAATAAGAGAAGTCTTTGTATTTATAGTTAGTATAACATATTTTAATGATATTTATTGGTGTTTTTATGGGGAAAAACGGCAGAAAACTGAATAAAACTGTACAGGAAATATGGACTTCCGGTCAATCGAATTTTTTTTTTTTTAAACCTCAGAATTTTCGAAAACATATGTAATTCTAATTAATATTAATTGGATGTGAAGGCATTCGTATAATAAACTACATTATAGCACTTTATAAGAAAACATTACCCTACCTTAACTCTCGAAAATTCGCCTTAATTGATTTTCCCAGAGATATGTTTCAAATAAAAGGTGTAACACTTAAGATGTTGTAGTTGATACACCAAGTTTAAAGAAAATCGTTGGAGCTATTTTTGAGAAAATCGTAAAACAATAAAAAGTAAAAAAAATCATTCAGTAAAGTCGTACTTCCGGTTGAGGAATTTTGACAGACAACTGAGGAATTTTGACAGACAACTTACTGGCGATCCCCATGGTGATACCTAAACGGAATGTCAAGTTTTACATACACACAAATTTAATCCTATATATTTTTTTTAATTTCTTTCCTTTTATTTTATCTTTTGTTAAAATTGCAAATAACAGATTGAATTAATTAAGCGAAATATATTATATTGTTAGAACACATGTAAGTAATAATGTATTGGAGCATGTTCATTACTGTTACTTCTGAGATACAAAAATACAGACACACACATACAGACCATTTGCTAAAAAAACACTTTTTCTGACTCATGGGACCTCAGAACGTTTATTTCCGCTTAATACTCGATATCGATAACTTGACACGGTTACAATATTTTTTTTTGTTCAGTAGTGATAGAAAGTAAAGTAATATATTTTTTTTTTTTTTAATTATCTTCATGTAAAATAGCAGTACTTTAAAAAATTGTAGGATATTGAATATTTAAAAAAGAATTGTCCTCAATGTATGTTATACAGTTTTTAAATTTAACTCTGTTTTTTTTATTTATAACAAGTTATTTAAGGGGGGGGGGGAGATATCGGCAAAAATATACTATTTATTTTGACTCATCTAATAATTTGTTATCATAGCTGATAAAATGGTGTAATATATTTATTTGTAGATATATATATATATATTTTTTTTTATTTAAGAAATTTTATTGGTTTTACGTATGTTTGTAAAATTTATCTCCAGTTCACGTTTATAATTGTGGTAATTTCTATTTTTATAAAATAAAGATGACTTTATTAATCTAAATATAAATATAGATAGAGCACTCATGTCTGACAGTATTTTTTTTTTTTTAATGAACACATAATTGATTCGGGAGGCGGGGGGGACCAGTAGCATTAAAGCTTTCCTCTAAAGTATTACTTTTTTTATGGTATAGGGGATTATTGCACTCATCCCCTCGGAGCCTTCTCAGTGCACTGCCGACCTCCGAGCAATGTTCTCTAACTGTAGAGACATTGCCCTTCACCGGACAGTGAGCTGTAGAGGCTCCTAAGAAGTGAAAATTTAAGGGCAACATGTTGGATTCGAACCCGGGACCTCCGCGTTGCTAGTCCAGCGCGCTACCACTCACTCACCTAATCCCTTCCTTCTCCCTTGGCTTATGCCAGTTACCTAGGGAGGAACCCCTAGTTTGTGTACAGTAAAGGGTAGAGTACATGTCGTTAAAGTGTATTGTCTGCCGAAGTGCATCGAGTACTGAGCTATGGTAACCCGTGGGGTCAGTACTCTCCAAATAACTGCATGAAACAGATACCCCTTGCGGGCTACGATTGTCCTATTACCACCTACATAATATTAATATATTTTAGAATCATTAGTAGAATTCCAAATTTAAAGAAAATCGGGTAATCGGAACTAGCATCTTTACAGGATAGGTTTTTTGAGTTTTTTGGGGGGAATTTTCTCGAAAAACAATTTATAACGTTTTTCTTTTAAACTTTATATATGCTGCACAGATATATACTTACCACTTTTATTTAAAAAAAAAATGCTTTTGGATAATTATATGGGAATTTATGCGAAATTATACTTTGAATGCTTTCAGGTTTACAATATTTCATTAATAAAGTCAAAACTGATAAACAATACCTATTGGTTTAAAGTTGTATACGGTTAGTGTTTTTTTTTGTGTGTATGTGAATATGTAAGACGATATTTTGCCCATCTCCTGGACTGGAAAGACATTTGGCAAGCAAATGTTATATAAAAGTTAAGTGTACAGTGGGAATGACACGAAACAACAAACTGATAAATGTCCTTCATTTGCGGCTTTTTACCATTGCCTTAATGACCTATTTTATAAATATGTTTTTCCTTTTTTTTTTTTCTTTTTTATTTATTTTAAGTTCATTTTTTTTAATGTTTGTTTGTTTGTCCTTTAAGTCTTGATAGATAATCTTATCAGCCACTATGCTTAATGCACGTAATTCGTTTGATGTTCTCGGTGAATTATTTAAACAAAATTATACATTTTTCCTTCTTTTTTTTTGACCTTAAATAGATAAAATATCGCCCTTCAAAGTATATATATTGTGGAGACTGTACATCCGTCTTTGGCGGGTATCGAACCCGCCTAAAAGAGTGCCAACATCAATATATTTTTTTTTTTGCATTCCTACCTACATTTATTTTTTTTGAACAATCAATTGCTTATTAATTAATCCCTCCTGAATTACGAATAATATGAAGTTAAATTATATCATAAAATCTCGTGCCTTTCAGTTTCAACTTCGGTGAAGTTATTAAATTTTCACCTGCAAATATGATGGACCGAAACAAATGGTAGTCGGATGGGCTTATAGGGTGGGTGTAAATGAAGTTAATGCCATCAAGTTCTTCAATTTTTTTCTTTAGACTGACGGGAGGTGTATGGCCAAGCGTTAACTTTATGGAAAAAAATTTGTTGGCGATTGACATAAAGACGGATTATGCTGTGCCATTTTTGAGTAAATTCTGTAAAGTTGTAGGCAATAATGGTCGGTTTTTCATGGGAAGTCCATCGGGAACAAAATCCATGATGAATTACTCCTTGATAATTCGAGAACATTGACTTTTTCTCAAATTGGCCTCTTGCACCCACCGGAAAGGCAAATATCTATTCTCCAGGCGGCCTGTTGAGGTGTAAGTTTATGCGGCACTCTCCTGCAACTCCTTTTTACCTTTCCAATAGTAAGGGATGGCGGCTAACGGTGCCAATTCAGACGATGCCCGTTCTGCAGCAAGTGCACGAGTATTTCTTATTAGATTTGACACGACAGCTTCCCATAAAACCTCATTAACGTCACATGATGAACTTGTCTTTCTTTCTAAGCGTATCACCACAATTAAATTTTGGAAACCAACGTCAGGCATTACGTTGATTAAGGGCATCTTCTCTTGAGCATACGGCTTCAGCAGCTGTACATTGTTTTTTACCCTCAGTAGTGGCGTAAATTCACTAATATATTGTTAGGCTACAGTCATGGCTTCCAAAAAAATGCTCACAATTGAATTTTTAACTGCCACTGACGGCGGTCTCAACCCGAAACTCAAGTGTTTGTCATGAAAATGTGGGGTGGGGTGGGGGGCAGAAACCTAAAAGATCAATTTTAATAAATATTTTTATCTCCGATCTCCATTTCCAGAGTCTATTTTTATAGATTGTATAGTTAATTTTGATTTCAAATCATATAAGTTGTAAAAGTAATATGCAATAATTATCGCAAGTAATTAATCTTGATTAATGCAAAAATCCTTCAAAGATTTTTAATAATTTTTAATACGTTCATTGAAAACTATCTACATATATAAAATCATTTAACGATTTTATTTAAACACGCAAATATTAATTGTTTGGATTAAACAATAAAATAATTAGTTTTATATATTTTGTATTTATTTTTATAATTGTTATTTAATAGACATTTATTATATTATGCGTTGATGGATTAATACGAATGCTTTTTTTTTAATTACATATATCTCTGAAAAAAATTTGTTGCATTTAAAATAATACAACCTTCAAAATTGTTTTATATTTAGCTACTATTTTTTTATATATATTGTTGTTATGGTCTGTTTAATTTTTAGCAATTCGTTAAAATGTTTTTGAGGAAAAACAGTTTTTATTTTTTTGCTATTTTTTCCTTGGAAAATGGCTTCCAAGTATATTCTTTAAATTTCACTTAACAACGTAATAGACTTAAAAAATATTTTTTTTTTCATTATTCATTTCAATAATTTCTCTACAAAAATTTTATTTTTTGGCGTGTTGTTGAGGGTTGGGGGAATTTCCACGTTAAATTTTTTTACAGTTCAGGAAAATCATACTTACAGTTTGACCAACTATATTATTACAGTGGTCTAAATTTAATAAATAAACTTGAGTGTTAGGATTCCTAAATTTCAATATAATTTTGTTAACCGGAAGTCCCCACTTTACAGAATAGGTTCCCGAGATTTTTTTTTTTTTTTTTTTGGAATTTTACTCGAATACGGCTCGATCAATTTTCTTTAAACTTAGTATTCTTACTGCACAGATTAGATTATTGTAGGGGATTATTGCATTGCGATCTGAAAGATTTATTGTGCCCCCCCGAGCCTTCTCATTGCTACCGGCACTGCTCATCACCGGACTGTGAGTTGTAGAGGCTCCTAGGAAGAGAACATCTAAGGGCAAGCATGCTGGATTCGAACCCGGGACCTCCGCATTGCTAGTCCAGCGCACTACCACTGAGCTAATCCCTTCCTTCTCCCTTGACTTAGGCCAATTAACTCGGGACAAAGACCCTAATTTCTGTACTGTGTTTATCTTTGTCTGTAAAGTGTAGCCTGTATGTAGTTTAAGTGTATTGTGTACAGTTCTGACGAAGTGCATGGAGTACTGGAGCTGTGGTAACCCGTGGGATCGCTACTCCCAAAGTAACTGCATTCAGCGGGCATACAGCACAGATATAAATATCTATCAAATTTTTTAGTATCATTTTGCTGGTAAAGTTGATTTCAGAATGATTTTATTTAGGCGTTAATTTTAACTTTTAAAATTACGTTATTAGAAGTTTTGCTAAGAGATTGGGACAGCAGGCGCTGACATATAATATAATCATATTCAAGTAAACAAGTATATAATCTCCACCATATTTAATGGAAGCCCAACTATATATTTAGTAAATATTGTAAGTTTTAAAGAAAATGTATTAATTAGAATTTGTAAAAAAAAAACCTATGGCGCAACAGCCAATGAAGGGCCAAGGCTTGCCAGACGGCGATTTGAATAGGGGAGGGAGCGTGTGGTAAACACGCCGCAGTTCCCACGCCGTTTAGTTCTGGTCTTCGTTAACTAGGGCGCTACTAACTGTAGGTACCCACTTTTTATCACTATGCTGGACCAACACCGACTTTACCCTCACGGGAATCAAAGCCTGGATTCTCGCACGAAAGGCGAGTGCGTTAGCCACTAGACCAACGCGTGAGGACTGTTTCACACCAGATTTTCTTTTTAATTATTATTATTACTTGTTTTTTCGTTTTGATTGCTTGACTTCCACGCATCTTCGGCGGAATCAAAAAAACTGTTTTTAAAAATATTATTTTGTTTATAGTGGATTTTCTTTTTAATATTATTTATATAATCAATTATGTTTTATCATAATTATACTGTTTTTTTAGTGCCCATTTTTAGATGACATGGAATGATAGATATATATATATTTGTTTTATTTATATTTTTATTATTCCATTCTGTTTCTGAACCTAATATTTCTTTGCTTAAGTGCTTTGTCTCCCTTGTAGATATTTGGGTTTGGGTTTTCAGTGTTTTAACCACTTAGTATTCACTTTCTAAATGGGTTTTACCAAGGGACTCTCTTAGTAATATTTACCCATTTAATGGACGAGAATTTAAACATAAATAAAGTTGTTAGAAAAAACATTGTCTGCTAGCCCAATAGAGACTTTGTAACTATTTTTCATGAGAGATTTTTCAGAATTCCTTTTCATTGGCTGGCTTTAAATAATTATCATAAATTCAATGAAGAGAATTGCCCTACAACTCTGAAGTGGTTGAATGGAAGAAGAAGCTTGCTCTTCCGGTTTGATTTTCTGGAAGTATTGCGATTGTATCAAATTTTTTTATTGAACCGGAAATAGATGTTTTGTGTTTCTGTATGTGTGTCGAGAATACGAGTAGACAAAATATTTTAAAAAACGAAAAATCTTACTGAGCTCCAAGTTAGTAGATATTCCTTTTATGTACCACGGTTTGGACACGAAGATTTTATGTAAAAATTCTTCAGTAGAATGTACGAATTTACTGAATGTTTTTTTTTTCCTCAAATTTTTCTCCATTTTCTTAAAAATGACTCCAACGGTTTGAAGAAGCTCCCCCACCAATCTACCAGCCTGATTGCAATATCTTGAGATATCCTTAAACGCCTACTCTCCCAAGCTTCCTTTGGGAATATCGCCGTTCCAAATATGTGGAACCTAGTAATGGCGACAATTGCCTAGGTAATGTGACGTCATCGTCGTCTCCTGCCTGTAAATGACTGGCTACCGAACTACCTACTAGGACCCTCAGTTCTATTCTACTTACGAAGAGAAGATACTTCATCAGATTTCACTGCCTTAATTCTTTTTATAAATATTTTAATCTGGATTCACTTTCCACGTCGCTCTCTCCTTATTCCTCCATACTGTGACTTCTCTGTCGCAACATCGTTTAGAGACGGCTGCTGCAGGCTCGAGGGCCGCAAAAACGGTAATGTGGATCCCATCTTAGCCAACTCGTCACCTCTCTCATTGCCCTCTATACCTGGAAGAGCACTATTCTGCTCTTCTAAGCGAGGTTAAACTTGGCTTACTTACCACTCACATGACGGACCTTTCACTTAAAAATCGCGAAGAAAAATTCGTTAACTGTTAACACTAAGGACGAATATACCGATTTTTTTTTTTTTTTAATTTGTTTGCGTTTCATTCGTTAAAACTTACTACGTATAAAAACCTCATATCACGTTTATCTGAAACACTTACCCGGAAAAATTGATTTGTATGTGGTTTTCCGCTATATTACCAGTTCAATATAATTTTGTCACTTGGTAGCAGAAATGGGAACTCTAATGATTTAGTAAAAGTGACCTTGTTTTTTAAGAAAAATAATTCTATCAGTCACAATAACTTGGAGAGGAACTGGCTGTAAGACGTTATTTTCGTGGTGGTATGTTTATCGTATTTGAATACTTTGCTTTGTATTTTTATTTCTTTATGAATGATCTATTTTCAAAGTGTTTTAAGCGAACTCTATTACAGAAATTTTTTCAGTAGTACCCCTTTGAGAGCTTGATCTATTAATTGTTATTGTTAATTATAAGAATTGTGTCAATAAGATGTACAAATTATTTTTTTAAATATAATAAATTAAATTTTCAATAGCCTCTTATTTCTCATGCCGGCCGTATATTAACCATGCAGTCCCAATCTTATCTATAAAGCATTGTCCATTTATTTATATTTTCTTTTGTCTATTATTAAACAAAAAGGAAAGTATAGTAATTGTCCGTTACGTTGATAACAACTTTGTCCATATTAGTTCTTATCTTCCAGTAGACTTTAATACTTTTTATTTTTTCTCCAGCTAACTGACTATTTATCAGGTTTTTTTTCTTTAATATGTCTGCAATAATAATAATAATAATAATAATAATAATAATAATTGAATTTGAATTGTAACCTTTTCAATAAATTGTCTCGTATGTTCGAATTATTGAATAAATTTTGGGCAAAATCCATTAATCGAATGTGTGACTTTACTGAATTTTTTTTTGTTTTTGTTTTTTTGCGATTTTCTCAAAAATGGTTACTACGGTTTTCTTTAAAATTTGAATCTATCAGGTGTCCCAGAAAAATGTATACATACTTCAACAGCTTTAGAGACGGCTACTGCAGGCTCGAGGGCCGCAAAAACGGTTATGTGGATCCCATCTTAGCCAACTCGTCAGCTCTCTTATTGCCCTCTATACCCGGAAGAGCTCTACTTTGCTCTTCTGAGCGGGGTTAAAAATTTCGCTTACGTACCACACACATAACGGATCTACCACTTTAAAATCGCGAAAAAAATCCGTTAACCGATAGCCGATCCGACTCAATTGATTTTTTTTTTTTTTTTATTTCCATGTTAAACCCATTATAATTAATAATGGAAGTCAGACTAAACTTTAAAAAAAGGAAATTTATTCCAAAAATGATACTGGAAAAGTGAAAACGTTTCAAATGCAAAGACAGATGTTTATGAGGGAGTTTCAAACAGAGCCAGCCAACGCGACTTGCTACCATGACTCGAATTAAAGATAAGCTTGAAGCGGGTGGAACTGTTCAGCATGTTCATGAAAAGCGATCAGGAAGACCATGGATATCGACAAGCTCTAGAAAGGAAGAAAATCAATCTGTGCGGCAAGCGAGTCGTGAGGAAGGTACCTTAAAAAACATCTCTCCTTGGAAACTTTAAATTCCAAGATTAGTCAATGCTATAATTGAAGATTGTCCAGCCCGAAGAATGGAGTATTGCGAGTGGTATTTGGCACGATGTGAAGAAGAGGCACACTTTCCAACAAAGATTATATGGAATGATGAGGCTACATTCAATTTAAATGGTTCAATTAATCGCAAAATTGCACCTCCTGGAGGGGCTCCGGACCCTCATGATCCTTCATATTAATTTACCAGGAGTTGCAGGAGGGTAGTGTGGCTTATCATCAACAGGATTAAGTAGACTAGTTTTATTTTTCACGCTACTATCCCGTTTTGACTGGTTCCGGTTACTTGAACTTCCTGCGACAGTCTGTCATGCCAAACATTGGAGAGGGATTTGAAGATGAGGAGTTTTATTTTCAGCCAGATGGGGCACCCCACACTACCGTCACGAAGTTAGATCCTACCTTGATGAGGGTTTCGTAGTATGGCCTTCGCGTTCGCCAGACCTCACATCACCACCACCCTTTTTTTATGAGGATCCTTAAAAGACAAAGTCTACGCTATGTATCCTGCAACAGTCGCTGAATTGAGAGCAGCCATTGAACGAGAACACACAAATACCAAACGAAATGTTTTGGTGATGTTTTTTTTACGATTCCATTGCTGTGCGTATCAGGCACTGGCCTGACCAGAACGGACGTAAGTTTGAAAACAGGCGTTGACAAAACAATTAAATAATGTCTCTGTAGATTCTATAACATTTTGAAAATGAAAAATGTATTTTTTACAAACACCGAGTTTATAATTATTTAAAGCGTGTATATACGAGGTGTGTAAATTAAGTAATGAGACTGATTTTTTATCTTTTTTTTATTCAAATAAAATTACAATTGAACATTGTCCCCTTCAAAGTAACTACCTTGGGAAGCTACACAACGCTGAAGACGATTCTTCCATTCGTCATAGCAGTGCTGGAACTCGGATACTGGAATAGACTTCAGTTGGTCGGTTACGGCTGTTTGAATATTCTCCAATGCTCCAAAATGACGTCCCTTGACGTTTTTGACGAATTTGGGGAACAAAAAAAAGTCACATGGACTCAAGTCGGGTGAATAAGGAGGCTGAGGAGCCACAGGAATGTTATTACTGGCTAAATTGTGAAAGATTTTTCGGAACCATTTTTGCACAAATTTTTCTCATCCCCAATTCATTAGTCAAAATTTGAAAATTTTATGAACGGTTGTGTGAGTCACATTCAACTCTTCGCCGATCATTCGGACTGTCAAACGACGATCTGAACGCACGAGATCGCGGATTCTGCCAACATTTTCGTCGGTTCTTGAAGATGAAGGCCTTCCGCTGCGAGGCTCGTCTTCAATTGATTCCCTTCCTTCTGCAAACGACTTAAACCACCTAAAAACCTGTGCTCTCGACAAAACATTGTCTCCATAGGCCTGGCCCAGTTTTTCAAACGTTTCCGTTGCACTGTGCCCAAGTCTGAAGCAAAACCTGATAGCACAACGTTGCTCGTAATTGATGTCACTCATTTTTAAAACGCACTGAAAAAACCTTGCTCACAAAAAAAAGTCACTACGGACAGTGCAACAACTCTAGCATTTTCAAATTTGCACTGGACGTGTATCAGATGTTTACTTGCCCTACCACGCATGCGCGCGCGTCTCCAGTGTTGCCAGATCGAACACTAGAAAATCAGTCTCATTACTTAATTTACACACCTCGTATTTTTTGGTGGAGAGGGTCACCCTGTATTTATTTACAGAGAGATATAAGTGCAACAATTTTTATTTGAAACATTTTGCCGCAGAAAAATTATTTAGGGAATTTCTGTGGATCTGTGATGTTAAGTATCGAAAGTTATTTTATTAAGGTTAAATAGAAATATAACTGTTTAAAGAAAATGTCTCATTTATGTAATTGTATTAAGCAAGAGTAAAAGAATGTCGTGTGAATATCGCACAACGCATTTTCCCCCCTCTTGATTGTTGTCCAACAATTTTGTCAAAGTGATCTTCATAGTGATTCTGTTTAGGGGCCACTGAATACACAAATATTCCCCCCTCCACCCAAAATTCCCTTCATAAAATTATTTATTATCAAATTTTATCCTTGCTGCATTATTTTTTTTTTTTTTTGTAATTCTTGTCTATCTTCCTTTTTTTCCTATACAATTTCAAATTAATTTTCGTGATTATTGGCCGCATAACTATTGCCTATTATTTGACCTTTGTAGTCAAAAATTGATTGTATTGAAATTGGCATATTTATAATTTGATAATCATGAAACAAAAATATACAAAAAAAAAATAATTTTAATAAAAATAATTGTCAGGAAATAATTAGAGATAATTTTATCATTTGTTTTTTTATAATTTAATTTTAGTATTTTATGTAAGGATGACATTTATAAATAACAAGTTTATTTCCTTCTATAATATTATTAGTTGTTTTGCGAGACATTTATATATATGTATATACATATAATGTAGATAATTTACAGATACAAAACTTAATGGAGCGTAAGAAAAATTAATGATAAAACTCTGATAACAAACTGATTGCCGCGTAAAGTTTTTGTATTTTAATGATTAAAGGTTTGTATTTTTTTTTTTTTAATGATTATTTTTAAAAAAAAAGTGTAAAATATTGAATGACAGGCTATTAGAAAATGTTATAGGTATTTATGTAAAATAAAAAAAAAAAAAAAATCTGGTGTGAAACACTCACACAACTTTCTCTTACTGCGGTTACAAAATTAACAATAACTTGTCTTTAAATTTGAACATTTTTTTTCAGAACTTTAACATAAATATAGAAAGAAAGGATTACAAACCAAATAATATTGAACAAACACATTTAAATTTTAAACGTTTCCGACGTATTGTAGATATCTAGGCATTCGATCGGGTTAGGCACCCGGGCTTGCTCTTCAAGCTCAAGGAAATCCATCCCTCCATATATTACTTGATTCTAAGTTCCTCCTCCTGTTTCCTCGCGAATAGCGGAGTACCTCAAGGTTGTGTTCTAGGCCCTCTGCTTTACACCCTCTACACATCCGATATTCCACAATCCTCACACACAATCACCGCCTCATTTGCAGATGACACAGCTTTCCTTTCTTCCGTTCCAGATGCCCAATCCCACAACATACCAATATCACTTTCCAATACTTTCCAATATCACTTAAAGAAAGTAGAATTATGGTGCAAACAATGGAAAATTGAAATTAATATGAGTAAAAGCGCTGTTTGTGAGTAATGTGTGTTTACATTTCGCTAAGGAACTTGTCCGTCACTATGTTATAACAACACTACCATCCTGTTGCAGACACCGTGAAAATACCTAGGTATGTACTTGGACAAAAGACTTACGTGGAACCCATATACTAGACTTAAACCACAAGAGCTAAACATTCGATATAGACTTCTTCCTAGACTACTAGACAAACGCTCCAAACTGTCATTAGACAATAAAGTGCTTATATACAAAACAATTTTACGACCAACTTGGACTTACGGTGTTGAAGTCTGTGACTCAACCAAGCGAATCAATTCAAAAACATTCCAGTCCCTTCAATCCAAAATCCTCCGCAAAATCACCCAAGTTCTATATTACGTATCCAATCTGAACTTACACAACGACCTAAAAATCCCTTTCATCAAAGAAATGATATCTTCCCGTTACAGAAAATTCTATGAAGCTCCCCTGCTTCATCCTAACCCTCTAGTCCTACAATTGACCTTTGCTCACATTCCAGATAGTCCTCCACGCCGACTGAAACGCCTGTGGCCACGAGAGTTACTTTTACAACATCAAACTGCCTAAGTAAGCAATAAGGGAAGGGATATTATTATTGAATAATGTCCCTCAGAAGTACACATCATATCTTTATTTTCGCTTATCATTTTTGCTTATTGTATTATACATACAGTTGTAAATATCAATAAAAGTATGAAAAAAGAGTTTCCTATTGTTTTTAGCGAATCTTTATGCGAAATATCTCAAAAACGATAAAAACTTTACTGAATTTTAATTTTTTTCAGTTTTTTAAAAAAACGATATTCTCGAAAAACAGCTCCAACGATGTTTTTTCTTTAAACTTTCGTAAACTATCTACATACATAATAAATACCTATCACTTTTGTGGAATATATGGATGGGTCTCCGCAATGCTGGATAACATCTGGTGGTATTTTATCCATCGTAGCATGCATATTTATATTGTTACTGACCGTTTTCGGATTTTCATCCATCGTCCGAGCAAATTCACCAAGTTCGTGTATAGAGTTCACTTCAACGTAATGTTTCTCAGAACCTATCAATTTTATTTGAAGTAAGTATTTTGCTGGTAAAGTTCTTCTTTTTTTTTGGGTAGTTTTTAAGAATAGCGTTTAAGCTTCCCTCTAAAGTTCCACTTCAATAAAATGTATGGTCCTGCCAGCTCTACTATATTAATATATATTGAAAACATTGCTAACTGCAAAGATATAAAGCTATCACCTTTATTTGTAATATTTTTCTGAATACGTAAATTGTTTTTAGGAGGTGGTTCTGAGGAATTTGAGACGTAAAAATTCAAATATCTTTGTTCTATATTATTGGACTCTCTAGAATATAGTAATTCTCCACCTGCCTCTGTCGGTTAGGTTGGCACTTGTGCCCCCACCACCACCTGTACATTTAGTTAGGACAAATGAGCAAAATATTGTATTTGAAGAGAAATTGTCATTTTTTTTTCATATAACTGTGTATAAGTAACTAAGTAAGAGAAAGTTGTATGAATGATTCACACTAGATTGTTTATAAAGGTAGAATGACTCTCTGTTGTTTTACATGTTGATCCCTTTAAACAAAACAAAAATTTAATTAAGTGAACACAAATGTGGTTTTTAATTGTAATTATATAAAGTGGAATGAAACTACTACGCACTAGTAGCGCTCGGTATCATAAATACATAATAAAAAAAAAAAGAATTTATGTTACACAACAGATGTATCTGACGTTCGTCCCATCTGCCGTCATATGTATGAACCTATCTCTTCTTCTATAAATATAGGCCATAACTACCGGAAATTATTGTTTTCATTTAGAAATATTTTGGTTATTAAAAAAAAAAAAAATTGGAATCTTTGTATATATGAAAAATCTCTGATACAACCGTGCAAATGTCACACTATTCAATTGTGAAATTTTGATTAACTTGGAATATTTTTGGTGTCTTGACTTTTATGGAGGCGTTAGAATCCTGCAATATGTTTGAAATTGACACTTTACAGCGGATTGTGAACTCTTCTACAACTCTACAACTCTCCTAAAAATCATTTAGGGTAGCAGAAAAAAACAATGCAATATTTGTTAGTGTTCACTACCCAATGTGCTTCAATTATCTAGGAAATCTAGGAAGAGAGTAATGATAAGTTTGCAAAAGTTAACGTCAAAGGTTGTGGCAGGAAATTGAATACCTGATGGTAGACTAAAGGGGTCCTAAAAACGCTATAAAAGTTTATAAAAGTTAACGTCAAAGGTTATTAGAGTCAACCTTCTGATCAGGTCGACGAACAGTTACGATCATAAAAAACTGATGAAACATTCATGGATTTGTACAAATATTCTGAAAAATATTCGGGTTCAAAAAAAAAAAAGAAAAAGAAGATAATTGAAGCAATTGTTTTAGATTAGTATAGGAAAGGGTATTCGTCTTGGTCACCTAGATGCCTTGTTATGGTCCCGTAAAGATTAGCAAACTTGGAGTTCCAAGGAGACTAGGACGGTCCCCGGCTGGGATGACTGAAGGACATCGAGCATTTCTAATTAATATACAAAATATAGAATTTAAAGAAAATGGTTGGTGTTTTGTTTTGGAAAATTGGGGGAAAGAGGAAGAACTTCGTCTGAAATGGTAGTTCTAAGAAGTAGATTTTTTAAACCAAACTTTTAATTTATAAAACATGACGAGAAAAAACAGTTTCTTTAAATCCATTTGGTTTTCGTCAAGTTTGGACGTTCAAATTGTCTTCGCTCATTTTTACAGAATTTTCCGATACTTCGGCATTGTAAATTACCATCCATTTTTATCAAGATATCCATATTGCTGATCAAATAATTGCAGCAACATTACTACTCAACTAAGAATGGCCAGTTCTCATGCAGATCCTGGGGGTCCCATGTTTAGCCACCTCGACCAAAACCTGCTTTGTATGACCATTCCAAGTTAATGAGAAAATTAAAAAAAAAAAAAAAAAAAAAAAAAAAAAAAAAAAAAAAAAAAAAAAAAAAAAAAAAAAAAA
This sequence comes from Triatoma infestans, assembly GCA_011037195.1. NCBI lineage: Eukaryota > Metazoa > Arthropoda > Insecta > Hemiptera > Reduviidae > Triatoma > Triatoma infestans. Next base: position 78,730 of record JAAEAF010002517.1, on the reverse strand, counting down.
AGAACCTCAAGCCACACTGCCGGTTACCTGATTTTCTTCAAATTTGGAATCCTATCAATACTTCTAATATATTAATTAAAGAATTAAACTATAGTGGCAATTAATATACTGAAGTGGCAATTTAGAGAAAAGCTTAACGCTATTGTTCCCTCAGAAATCTCCAAAAAATCAGTTTTTCTGAGAAAATCTTTCAAATAGAAGGTAATAGTTATTTATGTACTACATTATTGTTATTATTGTTTGTCTGGGGGAGGGGGGGACCAAACCCTACGCTATCCAAAGCCCCATTGGGCCCATATAGCTACCCCAAGAGAAACAACAACAAACCGGGTCTAGAACAAATATCCAGACCCGAGTCTAATCCATCTGAGATTCACCGCAGTCCGAACAAATCGGACAATAACCTTAAGGGGAAATAGCCTTAGCTCTTCCACAGACATCCTGTTCCGAGCAAAGGTCCTGAACCTAATTTTCTCACAACCCAGGCAATCTGTCATAAGAGTCTCCTCTGTCTCACAGACTCTACAAAATAGATCCGGAATGAGCCCCATTACGTAGAGATGTCTCTTTAAACCACAGTGTCCAGTAAGAGATCCAACCAGCTGCCTGAGAGAGTTCCGTGAAAGACACAGCAACATCTCACTAATAGCCCTGTCCGGACCCCCCGATGAGCATTTTGGACTGCTGACAACCAACGTGCTCGTCCATAAAGATGAATGCTGTGAAGCTGCCCATGACTTGAATCCTGACAGACATGTGTCAGATTACACCCCAACAGCAGGCACGGGACCAATGACCAACCACGCGGGAAAAACGAAAAAATAATGAAAACATTGATTTCAGTCCCACTTAGGGGTTGATGGATTTTTACCCGAAACCTACGTGTCAGATGTGGTGGTGGTGGTACTATCTAAACGAAATAACACGTTTTAAGCTTTCCGTGATTTTACGTGTTTTAAGGTATTTCGTTCACTCACACACTCACACATAGATGATTCTCTCTGAAAACATTTTTTTCATTTTTCTGAAGGCACAATTTCCAAAAAATTTTGATACGATCCCCAATACTTTGTGTTAAAAGAAAAACTGTTGAGTAGAATCTATTAAAAAAAAATTATAATTAAAATAGTAAATTTGTGTGATCAATAAAAACTATTAGAGACAGGCTTTACAGCTCATTTTATTTAATGAGACCGAGTGTAAAATAATAACACTGTGTAAAAACAAAAAAAGCTGTAACCAGATTAATATGGCTTCTAGTGTTTGTTATGTGTGTAAAGTAATGTGTGTCTGTAGTACATTGTGGTTACCAATTTATCTTCTCAAGGTAGTAATTAAAATGATTATTACATAACTATTATTTATATTTACTTTATTTATTTACATAAAAGATGTTTGTAAATATAGATTAATTGAAGACGTTGGTTTATCTGAGATTTTCATTTATAGTCCATTTGTATCCATTAAAAACGTTCTTATTTTTAAGACGGCTGACATTTTTTCCTGCAAATCTTAAGAATGCGTCACATATTATCAAAATTCAATTTTCACAGAAATAAATATTTTTATTTCTCTTTATTAGGAAAAAAGGAAGGAACATTTGTAGTGGATAATCTTAAGTATTTGTTTGAAATCTTACTTTTTTTAAATTAATGTTAACCCTACAGTGTGTTTCCATGGATTTCCCCGATATGAAACTTTTAGGGGTAATACCAGCCAAATATATAGGGGATCTCTTCGTCATTTTTAACTAATAATATTAATCATAATAAAAAAAAATAACCAGTCTCACATAACTGGATCACCTTGATATTAGGGGTAATCATTAACCTCCTCCCCCCCACTTTGTATTAGTAATTTTGTTTTCCATACTTCGTAGTAAATGTTGTGGCTTTAGTTGTAGCCCCAGCCACATTTGACACTGTGGAAAGATTTTTCAATGTAAATCATAATGATGATGGTTGATATATTGGTTTCCATAGAAATCACCAGAATGACATCTCTCATCAGTTTCTTTGTTTTATTTATAAATAATCGATAAATTAAAGGAATAAAAAAAAAAAATATTCCACAATTTGCAGTTTGAGAGAATTGCAGTGAGAAGAGAGAGTATCGTATGACTAGATTTGTTAAGACATTTTTTTATTTTTTTTACTATACTGCAATTCTATATTCCCCCATTAAATCTTTGGAAAATTACTTTGAAATAATTTGTGATGACTCAAAGAAACGTCAACTTTTGATGACGTTTCATTTAGAAATGAAACGTGCTCTTATAATGGATTTATATATATATATAATTACAATGAATCATGCAGTTTCCTAGGAAACTATCATCAAGCCGTGTTACATTTGAACAGTACGATCTCCTTATGCCTCTCTTGAATACAAAACTTGATATTCCAACCAAATTTCAAATGTTATAGATATGGGGTTTATGGGTTTGATTCAGTGTTATGTACATTCTCTTCTGCCCTACAATGTATAAGTCACTACCGGCCGGGATAGTGTTGTAGTTAACGCATATGAATAAAATTTGAAGTGTAGAGAAAATTGATCATTTTACAAATATATTGACTATGTGGAGGGGGTCCGCAATGCTGGATAACATCTGGTATTTTATCCATCGTAGCATGCATATACACTTTCTTCTTGAACGGTTTCGGATTTTCATCCATCATGAACGTAATCGTTGAAGTGAACTTTCTACACGAGCTTGGCTAATTTGCTCTGACGATGGATGAAAATCCAAAACCGGTTAGGAGCATGCTACGATAGATAAAATAGCAGATGTTACATATAATAGCCATAAGAAAAATTACATATAATAGCAATAAGAAAAAGTCGTGTGTGTGAGAGTTTCACATCAGATTGTGAATTTCTGATTTAATTTTTGTTTTTACTTTCTCTTACTCCTAGTAAGAGGGAAGTATTGTAATTGTAATCGTGTTAAATTTTCGATATCGAGTTTTCACCGGAAATATCCGTTTTGAGGACCCCTGAGTCCAAAGAAGTGGTTTTTAGCAAATAGTCTCTCTTCTGTGTGTGTGTTTGTGTGTGTGTGTGTGTTGTGTGTGTGTGGGTGTGGTGGTTTGTATGTATGTGACAACAGCATAGCCCAAAAACGAAAAATCGTAGAAAGTTCAAACTGGATATTCCGTTTAGGTATCACCATGAGATCCGACAGGTGGGTCATCTGTCAAAATTCCTCAACCGAAAGTACCACTTTACTAGTTTTTTTTTTGTTTTTTTTCCTATTTTCTCAAAAATGGCTCAGACGATTTTCTTCAAACTAAGTAAATCAACTAAGTACATTCAAAGAACAACTTTTATTTGAAACGTTTCTCTGGAAAAATTCATTTAATGGCAGTTCTGCGGGGGTGGGGGGTGGGGTATGTTTTTCACTAACATGCTATCATAGTTGATTATACAATTCTACCATCCAAACAAAATTAAGTAGACTAAATAGATGCCATAAAATCCGATTCAAGAAATTAGTGAAACCGGAAGTGCGCTTTTAACTGAACAGTTTTTTCAGTGTTTCGACGAATTTCATTAAATTTTGGTACCACAAACTATAAAATTTGTCAATTATAATTTTGAGAACTGGTATAAGAGAAAGTTGTGAGAGTGTTTCACACCAGATTTTTTTAAATTTATAAAATCATTAATTGCCATTTCAACAAATTATGTGTGTGCGTTTTTTTTTTTTATTTATTTATTTAATTACATTTGTTAAAACAATTAATATGTTTACCCAACATGTATTATAATCTTTTAGATCTTTTATTAATATTTATTGTGAGAATAATTAACCATATCTTCTTTTTCCAATTTCATTTTAATGCCCTTTAGAACCTTGATTTTTTGGGAGGGTGGGGGTGGAAATTAATTCTATTACAGCTACATTTGCTTTACCCCCCACCACTGCCACCAAATTGATTGTAAACTTCAGGATCTTCTCATTCACATTTCTATTCTTTTATTTCTTTAATTAATTAATTTGTTTATTTATTTTGTCTAATGTATTCTTTTGTTATGTCATTTATACATATGATATATTTAGGTCAAGTTAATGATTTTCGTAATTAATTTTGCTATTTAATTTATTTTTTCTTCATAATTTTTTTTATTATTAACTTAAGTTCATTGAAGCGTAAAGTTGGTTATCTTTGTTGTTTTTTTTAGTATTACTTATTCGATTTATTTATCAGAATATTAGAATTATGTAATTAATTTACAGCGTTAATTATTAGATTGAGGTTTTTATTGCTGTTGATAAGAGGCTTAAATAGAAATAAGATTGGAAACTTTGACTCTCTGATTCATTTTTTTTTTCTTTTTTTTTTTTGCAATGCTTCCTCCTAGATAATAGAATTATCAAACGATTAAATCTCTCTAATAATTTTGGTTCATAGACTTTTTTGCTATTGTAGCATTCTTTATCAACACAGATAATAAGTAAAACTTATATTCAATATATTCCCCCCCACCCCTTATATTAGATCAAATTATGAGTAATAGTTTTATTTTTTTTATTATGAACTTAAAGGAAGTGGTTTTTGGCCGCCGCCACTTTCTTCAGGAAATTTGATTTCCTTGCGACTTGTAAAAAAATCTTGGAACAACAAATGCATTAACATACAAATTTTCGAATACCCTCGTTTGTCTTAAAATAAATATAGAGGTTTGGTGTGGTCATGCTGGTGGTCGGTGGGGGGGGGGGGGGGGAGACAAGTATACTACTCCAAAAAAAAAAAATATTCCAAATAAAAATTGATAGGTTTAAATCTGCTCCCCATTACTTTATTCACAAACAATCTCTGAATTATAAATAAATAAATAAATATAAGTCTAGAATTCCGATTCTATTGTGAGAGATACTTCAGATTTCAAATTTCCGTCAACAGATATCGCCATTATAAACTTAAATCTTGTTTCCGAACAATAATTGGGGAAAATTAATTATATTATAGGAATTTTATTATTATTCCTGCCATCTGTCACTTTAATATATTTTTTTTTTTGGCGCCATCATTTTTTTTTTCTTCTTCAGTATTACTTCACAATGATATACGTACATGTTATATATGTAAATACAGATGTTTATTGTATACATATGCAATATGTATCACGTAGTTTTTATATAACAAGTAAAGTCTATGTGAAACTTAACATACAATTCAATATTATCACAAAGGAAGAATCTCTCTAAATAAATATATCAAGTTAATAAAGTCCCACGGAAGTTAAAATACATAACTTATTTATTTTCTATTTTCATACAATATTTTTTCTTCAATCTTTCTTCTAATCGATTTTTCCTTTTTAATTTTTTTTTTTTTTTTTTTCTATTTTTTCTATATTAGTGTTCGTGTCAAATTTTCGAAATATGAATTTCACCGGAAATGACATGTTTTGAGAACAAAAAAAAAAAAAAATGTTGTTTTGAACGAATGTTACGTATACAGGGTGTCCAAAGCGATATGGATAACGACTTTTTACGGGAAACTAAGATAGCTAGAAAAAAAAACTAAAAAATACGTGTCCCCGTAGTTTTTTTGTGTTAGAAATCCAAATTTAATTTGCAAATTTGTTTTTTAGTGCTTCCAGAAGCGAGATATAGGTAGCAACTTCATTTTTTCAAATGGGGAGGTGTGGTTTTTATTTAAGAAATAGATTCCTCTATTTTTTGTAAGAAAAATTTACTTGAACGGTTTTTTTTTCTTTAAGCGATATTTTACAAGTTATGAATGAAAACTTGATTCCTATAAGAAATTTCAAAATGATATATATAACACTTTTTTGATTGAATAAGGAAAAGTAATATGGCTCCACCTTTAGAATGTACTTGTGCTTTAGGTCGTAGGTACAATTGGCAGGAAAAAGCGCTGTGTATGCATCTCTAATGGTGGTGTCCAGTTCGAGCAGGATCTGTAATTAATGAGGAATAAAATTTATAATAAAATAGTATTTTTCTTCTTATTCAATCAAAAAACAGTTATAATATCATTTCGAAATTTCTTATAAGAATCATGTTTTCATTCATAACTTGTAAAATATCGCTCACAGAAAAAAAACCGTTCAAGTAAATTTTTCTTACAAAAAAATACAGGAATCTATTTCTTAAATAATAAAACCACATATCTCTATTTGAAAAAATGAAGTTGGTACCTGTATCTCGCTTCTGGAAGCACCAAAGCAAATTCGCAAATTAAATTTGGATTTCTAACAAAAAAAACTACGGGGGCACGTATTTTTTAGTTTTTTTTTCTCGCTATCTTTAGTTTCCGATAAAAAGTCGTTATCGATATCGCTTGGTATACCCTTGTATATGTTTTTGAATGTTTATTCCACTATCTGACATGAAAATTATGGATAAAATCCATCAATCGGAAGTGCAATTTTAATGAATGATTTTTTTGCGATTTAATAAACTTATTTAAAACATTTTCCCCGGAAAATTGATTTTAGTAAGCAGTGTGCTTTCCTCTAATGTATGTTTTTACCCTGCCAGTATATAATGTTAAAATGCATTAGAAGCATTGATAGAATTCCACAAAATTTGTAGAAAATCTGTAAACCGGAAGTTAATCTGTACGGAATAGGTTTTCAAGTTTTTTGGAATTTACTAGGAAACGGCTGAAATAATTTTCTTTAAACTTGGACTGGTCCATTACACAGTTACAATTCTATAAATTTTATTCGAAAGATTTATTCTAGGAAAGCCTGGATTTGGGGTGTATTAGGGGAGTGGGGGTCAGTTAGGTTTAAATTTAAACGGCCGTTATAAGTTTTAAGCTTTAAGTTACGTGAGAGGGTGGCGGAAGCGCTCTCCGTATCTCAGTTACAGTCAGTTATAATACATGGCATAACCGCTACCATTTTTTTTTTCTTTCTTTTTTTTTTTTGGCAAGTCCAGCTGAACGGCGTGTAAACATTGCAATTTTAATGCAGATTTGTCAATTAAATTTTTATTATTTGCCTCTTGATAGAAAGTCGTGTGAGTGTTTCACACCAGTTTTGTATCATCGTAGCATGTGCTTCGTTCTGACTGGTTTCAGATACTCATCCATCGCCAGAATAAGGCTGTTATAATTCTTTTAGAGCAGACTTTTACTTAATGTTTCTATCAGGCAATTTACTGGTTGATTAAAAAAAAAAAAAAAAAAAAAGAGTGAAGCATACAACGGATAAAATTATAGACAAAAAAAAAAAGAAATAAAACCATCAAATAATAATATATATTGAATATATGGATGGATCCGCAATGCTGGATAACATCTGGTATTTTATCCGTCGTAGCATGCATATTTATGTTCTTCCTGACCAGTTTCGGACTTTCATCCATCTTCAGAGCAAATTAACCAAGTTTGTGTAGAGAGTTCACTTCAACGTAATGTTACAATATATAATTGTACATATGCTTGTACATAATTATATACAACTAACAAGTGTGAGTAATAAGTAACAGAAACATTACGTTGAAGTGAACTCTCTACACGAACTTGGTTAATTTGCTCTGACGATGGATAAACGTCCGAAACCCCGGTCAGAAAGAACATAAATATACATGCTACGACGGGTAAAATACCAAATAATATATATTATTGAATAAAACATTTATAGATTCTAAATTTATATTGCTTTTATATTTTTTTATCAATTACTAAAATAATAAGAAATAGCAGAATTATCAAGAGAAAACTATATAATGAGCCACTATGTTAATATTTATCAGTAGAAATGTCCTTGGAGCTAATTGAAATTTTTTTAGAATTATTATTTATGTTATTGCCTTATTACTATCTTAATTCTAAATATTGCCAAGGAGTAGTTACCATTTGGTATGTATGTATGCCTTGTCGTTGCAGCAGGATAATCAATGGAGAGCGTTCATTTTTTGGAATATTATTATCTTTCTGGGCAAGATTTTTATTATTATTATTATTATTATTATTATTAAGTGAACCATTCAATAAGTAAGACAACAAAAACTGTAAATCAAAGAATGACTACAAAAAGTAATTATATTGTAGATATCTTCAGTTTAAAATAGGTGGCGGACCACTCTTTCCACTATACCTAACCTCTTTCATTCGATTCAAACTATGGCAATTCTTCAAGAAACATGCACTTTGGAAGGATCTGCGATACGAGTTCTAGTTTCTGTGGAAGGTGAAAAAAACCATGTGAGATCTACTCTCGAATGTTTAGGTGTCAGTTGTATGAATTGTGCGAGTTTCTACAAGTGGGGGGTTGATTCAGTCCAAAAGTGGATAGAACAAATTACAAACGGGTTTATCTTGAAAACAGATAAATAATGAAAATGCATAAGATGTGAGATACTGAATATTAAATAAACTGACTAAAACCGTTCGTCTCTTTACTGTACTACTATATTTTATTTTTTTAATAATTTGTTACGCGGTAACATCACCACCATTAAGAGGTTCTTCATTGGATTTTTGTGGGAACGAATACATTGAAAAATCCTAAACTTATTAATTTTTCTTAAGATGGTACGTAATCTGTACAGTTAGCTCCTATAGAGAGGATCTCAGGAGAGACTCAAACCGGGGAATCCTTGTGCCAGTCCTGGGGCGATGAGAGATTCCAGCACACTATTGGACTGATGTAGAGGCTCTTAGAAAGAAAAAACAGCAGCACAGAAAGGATTAGAACGCGTGCTACAGGACAGAGAGTTGTGTATGGGCTCTTGGAAAAGGAAAATCTAAGGGCGAAATCCCAGCCCACTATATTACTGGGCAGGGAGCTGTAGAGATTCCTAGGAGAAGAAAAAAAATCTTAAGGGTAGCATGGCCTGTACTTAAACCTGGGGGCATCTGCTTGCGAATCCAACGCGCTGAGCTAATGCCTAGAATATTATTACAATTATTATTTTATTGTGCCAGGTATTTCCGGAAATAGAAGTACGGATGGATGTGGCAGCATATGCACACACATGTTTTGTAATTTTCTAATTTAAGGCTAAAATTTTGCCAAATATTCCGCATATTCTATTCTTCTCAGTCTTGCTACTGATTGCATAAATGTTTGCAGCTTTTCATGTACTAAGCAAAACTTTAGTTAAATATATTTTAAAAATAAGCTGACAATGTTTCACGTTTCTGCATTAAGATAACAGATCGGATGAAAGTTCCCAATTTCTCTCATGAATCATGTGGTGTTTTAGGGACAACACCTGTATTCCAAATCCACTGCACTACTCAATTTTCCATCTTCCACAGTATAATAATTGTGTCTATGAGTTCAACATACTTTTTTATTTTCTCTGATATTGTGGTCGCAAGGTTTCTGCGTCCTAGGAACAACCAATATCAGCTAGATAAACTTGCTTCTTCAGCTTGTCCTCCGATAGAATATCTTATCCTATTATAGTGGACAATAGTAATAATTATGTTGCCAAACCTTCTTTACTCATTTCTGCCTCATTTAGTTGCATGTGACCTCCTGTACATGTGTATGTATGTACATATAGTCACAATATGTAACTCCTATATAATTTTTATTTCGTACCCAGCAAAATAGGCGAGCGAACCCTTTTTACTATTTTTGGGGGGTCATATTTATCTAACAATAGGAAAGGTTTTAGAAATAACCAGTTTTCCCATTTTGGGCAAAAGGACACGTAGTTTATTCTCAAACCTAGGGGGGGTGGGTAATAAAACTATAAATCATTTTTGTTTATGGAAAAAATGATGACAGAAGGAAAGAGGGTTGATGTCGTCTAGTTTACAAATCGACGGCAATACCATTCACTCAGTCTCTATACACACTTACGTACTTACCCTTAAAATTACTCATACATACACATAATTTGGGGAAGATAATAAGCTATGAGGAATAAAAACGTCATACACGCTTACCCGAATCCCACCACCATATGATATAAGAGGGGTATATACCAGCTTTATCCCCACCATATGATTTACTTTAAAAGAAAAGTAAAAAAAAAAAAAGGTGGGGGCAATAGAATACTCACACATACAGTTGAAAACTGTGGCCCCTAGAGTGGGGAGAAATTTGTGTTGAACCGGCAGAAGTATTTATTTTCACTGAGCAGGACTAGTGAGTGTGTATGTATGTGTGTGCGTGTTGTTGATATCCCCCATCATTTATGTGAATCATATGTTTTTTTGGATAATTGTGACCGGCTCGGGAGATATATATAGTACACAATATAATATATATATATATATAAAATATAGTGTGTTACTTCAATGTCTCAGTGTGATTAGTTTTGTTTAAACTTCGCGTTTTTGTTCTAGAAGAGCACAATGCAGATTGCATTTTGTTGTCAACGAATAACTAGTCAACAACGAGTTCTCTATTTTTTAAATTTTTTTCAATTTAATGTGATAGTGTAGTTGAGTGTCTTTTTTTTAATTTTTTAAAGGCTCGGGAATGGATCTTAAGTATCCATTAGGAGCTGTCACTATACTTTACATCGATAAATAATTATTTTTAAATCTAAATAAAAAAAAATAAATTTTTTTTGAATTTCATTAAATGATGGGTGTCGTAAAATCTCTCAACATACTTTATTCTCTGTAAGTAAAAAACTATATATTATATATTTTATTTATTTCTTTATTTTTAAACATGTATAAACATTAAACAACTTTCTTTTAACGGCCAAATTCTAATGGAAGTGGCTAATTTCCTGATATTGCCCCTGCGAAGGAACCTTAATTTTTTTAATCACTAATCTGTACACGAGGATACATACCCTCAACACTGTACAATTTCGAGAAAATCTATTGGCGAGCGAATTTATTTCTTCATTGAATGATTTTCTCGAAGATGGATATACTTTAAAACTTACCTCTAACGTACACTTTGATAATAACAATTATTATTCCTTCTGATCAGAAATTTACTAATGATATGCTTTCTAATAAACCGCTTTGATGTTTTAATACATTGATGTTATCGTATGATTCTTTTTCTTTTTTTTTTTTTTTTTACCATAATAAACTTTTTCTCTCTGCAACCAATATTTTTTGTGAATAGTGATGATGTGATTATTAAAAAAAGGAAATAAGTTTTAACACAAAAACGTTTGTTAGAAAAAAATCGATTAGAAATCGATCAAACAAAAAAAATCGGTTAGAAGTTTAAATTTTATGATATCGCTGGGAAGCAACCAACAGAGCTCTGATAACGAAAGATTTCCGTTAAAATTCATCAACCGGAACTAAGACGTTACTGCTGGAGAGTGGGTTATATTTTAGTTCGCTACTAAGGTCCAATTGGTTTTTTAAATTTGAAAAATTTTACCGTTCAAATTGATTTTTTAGAATTATACATAGGAGGAATAGTAAAGTAAACATTTGAGCTTTTATTTCTAAAATTGTGTTGTTTTTTTTTTTAATGTCTTCATACTGATTCTACCAATTTTTGAGAAAAATTATGTGAATATAATACTGCTAAAACCGGAAATGTTTGAAGATCGTATAAAAAATTTTTGAAATACTAAATTTTTACCGGACATAAATATTTTTGAGATCTCCCTGAGCATGAGAAAAATGAGAAAGAAAGATAGAGAAAACAAAATATCTGAAAAAAAAAAACAAAAAAAAAAAAACGAAAAATTGGAGGAAGATCAAGCTTTAATTCATTTTTACGTTATTTATTATTACACTTTAGATCTATACCGGAAGTTTCTGTTAAAATCCGTCAACAGGAAAAGCAATTTTACTTGAATTTGTTTTTTTTTTTTTTTTAGTTTTTCACAATTTTTTCGAAAATCCCTCTAATTGTAGTCTTTAAACTTTATATTAATACGACTTTAAGCTCTCGTGCTCTCGTTTTTTATTTAAAATATTCTTCTAGGAGCAAATGTGTTTTCCATTTTCCCGAATGAATTGATATTAGAGCAGTTTTAGGGTAAATAAGATGATGCTTCCCTCTGTAATTCCATTACAGTGCAATTACAGTTCCTTCACTCGATGTGAGTTAAGGGTCACTGAAAATCTGCCATACAGAAAGAACTGTGCGGACCGCAATCAGAGAAAATCGTTTAATTTATTTTCTTTAATCAAACTTTTCTTGATTTCCTTTAAAAAAAAAAAAAAAAAAGCTGTTAAAAAATAATTCTTTTGAGAAAATTCCATTTTAAAGGTAGTTTCTGTTGTTTAAGCTCTTTCTTCATTCCATTGAAGTGGCTCATTTTAATATATTACGCGGTTCTGAACACCTGTGTGTGTGTGTGATATTAAGATCAATTCGTAATAATAAAAAAAGATGACGAATATCAATAAATAAATAAATAAATAAATAAATAAAAACAAGTCTGTCAACTAAGAATTTCAATGAAATCAAAAATTAATATCACAAAAAACACACAAATCAAAATAAAATCATTGTTTATTATTCGTAAAAAATAATTAACACAATTAAAACTATTTTAAACTCCAATTAAGTGAAAGTATAATATATACTGTGTTCTGGCTTTTTATTATTTTATATTATTTTTATTACATTTACTTATGTACATAAATATATATTGTTCATGTATATGTTCCCCTTTTTACACACACATAATTATATATTTTAATTAACTATATATTGTGATGGCATAAACTGATAAATATCTGCCACTACATTTTTATTTTTTTTTTTTTTTCAAGTTTATTTACATTATTGTATTTAACCGCCTTTGTAATAAGGTTTTTTTACTTTTTATTTTAAAATTAAGTTTTCTTAAAAACTTTTATAGTAACCTTAAGCTGTCGTATTGTATGAATTAATTGAAGCAAATAATAAAATTATATAAAAAAGAAATTAGGAATATTAGTTTATTGTTTTTTTTGTTTGTTTTTTTTTTGTTTTTTTTATTGTATTTAATATTGAACGTATTTTCATTTATGTTTTTTAAATTCTCATATATTCACAAGAGCTTATGTTCTTCTCAAATTACAGTTTTTTTAAACAAACAAAAAAATAATAAAGAAATAGACTAAAATTCGGAATTTTTACTTCCCTTTTAAATAGTTTTTTAATTCCCCCAAAAATATACTTAAAATTTTGTTGGCATTTTAAGATTAAAGCTTATCAATTTACTGATAAAACTTTATTTATGGTTACAAAGAAACTTTTTTTTATGGTCAGTAAAAATATACTATATGAATTGAGGACAGTCGAAATATTATTCCCAATGAAATATCAATTTCCTAATGAAAATAATATTTTTTTTAAAAAAAGTTTACAATTACAAAGTTTGTGAAAAACAACTACTGTAAGATAATGTCAAATTTTCCCTAGTCGAGTTTTCCCAGAAAATGCGTGTTTTGAGGTCACCTGAGTAAGATATTGGCGCGTATGTGTGTGTGTGTGTGTGTGTGTGTGTGTGTGTGTGTGTGTGTGTGTTGTCAGCAGAACTCAAAAACTGGAAAATTACAGAAACATCAAACTTCTTGATGTTTCGTTTAAAGTTCTACCACCAGGGACCCTGATAATAAGGTTTTGGTCAAAAATCAATCAACCGGAAATACTAATTTACTACATATGGAGTATTCCTCTTTTTTTTTTTTTTTTTTTTTTTTTTGTAATTTCCTCTATAATCCATATAATAATATTAATAAGACTAAACATGTTGCTAAAATTCCGAGTTTAAAGAAAATTCCGAGTCTTTACTGAACAGTTCCCCCCTCCCCAAGTTTCCTACGATTTCCTCCATAAAAAAATATCTTAGGCTTTTTTTGTTTTTTTTTTTTTGTTTTTTTTTGAGAAAATTCATTTAAGGGGGTTTTTATTTAATTACAAGTTTGAAGAAAATTAATTAGTTTTATGGTAGGGCTGTAAACATTAAGTCGTCCTATCTTTTAAAGTAACTTCCTCTTTATTATATTTATTACTTATGTTTTTGTTATTAAGGGCAACCAATGATTTAGCAAGTATTCTATATTTTAAGATAATTCGTTAATTGCAATTTGTTTCTAATAACATTTTCATATGGTAAATTCATTGATCCATATAATATTAATAATTAGAAGTTGAAGAAGTGAGAGACACAATCAGACAGTTTAGTTTAGCAACTATGTTTTCTTTTGCGGTCTTCGGAATTTCACTTTTTGATAGTTTTCCATATGTCCAGTTAGATTAATAAAATGCGATCTTCCGCACAATAATCATTTTCAAATCAGTACCATATTTTTTGCCAAAGTTTGTTATCAGTTTTGTACCAGTCTTCTTTTAAAAAAGTAGGCTATGATTCCACAATGTTTTAGTCATTTAATCATCCTCAACCTTGCCAGTTTTCCAACACTTTCGTGGCTTCGGCACACTACTACTTGAGGGTTGTCCTTTTCACATGTCCAAATCATAATTATCTTCCATTCAAATTAGAATTCCTTCAATATATTTGCATTCAATAAAACTTCTTATCACTGGCTGAATTCTTTCGCCTGAGCTTCCACAGGATGTTCTCGCAAAACGCGTTCCAGAAATCAATTGCAATGTGTAGTAGCCACTTTCCCATATCTCTCTGTTCGTTCATAAAGCCAACATGCTGCTCAAGTATGTATATATCAATAAATACCACATTATATTATAATTACCGTAAATAAACATTAAATATTACCATTAAAGATGTGGAGATGAAACTTAAGAGATTTGCACATGAGTTTTATTTTATCAATGGGTTGGTATTTTGTTGTAAGGGGGGGGGGGGGATATCAATAAATGAATGTGTATAACTTAACAAATATTTTTGATGATTACTAGAAAAATATATTTAAAGAAATAAATGACCATTAAAAACAGAAGGGATTCTAGAAATAGTTTATTTAAGAAATGACTATCAAACCTCTGAATGACTTCCGGCTAAAAATTCTAGATAACAAAGAAAAGCTTTGATTCTTTGCTGGAAATTTAATGTTTCTTTAAAAAAAAAGAATTCATTAAAGGAATTTCTTCAAGAAATTGTTTTTATCATTTATCAAGATAATATTCACATATGTGAAAAATAAAATAAAAAACATACAAATAACATTGAAATATATATATATATATATATACCCCACAAAATCACTGAAAAGGAACACAATTGAGAGAAGAATTTGTGATGTGAGTGTGTGTGTGTGTGTGTGTGTGTGTGGGTGTGTGAAAAAGTGTGAGTATTTGTGAGAATACAATAATAAAATATTATTTACAACTGTATCGTATTACATACCAGATACATTGTGACCGGCTGTAGTATGTCTCTTTTATATAGTATTTAACTACCATACCAAGGTCTGCCTAAACTGTACCCCACCCACACCCCCAAGTGTTAAAACACTCTGTCGGCAGATTATGATTTGCTACCGAGTGGATTAAAAACATTTTTGAAGCTTTAGCGGCTAAGGTTTTAAAAAAGTTAAGTTCTCGGGTTGAGATCGCAGCAGTGGTTTTGTTACAAAAATCACACGAAATTTCTTAAAAGATCACTGAGATTTAAATTTAAATTAAGAGTTTGAAGACTAATGAATGAAACTTCTTTATATATGTAAGAAGCACTTACATCTCCAGTTAATAAACGCGGTCTTCCATAATGTTGGGAATTTTCCCTAGTATTCTGAGAATACTACATGAAATTTAGAAAGAACTGAACAGAAAAAATTCAAACACAAGGCATATTAAGAAACTAAAGAACTGTAAAATCAAAGAATCGCAATAATATAAGAGTAACGATCATTTCGATCTCATAAGTTGGCATCCATGTCATCAGTGAAACACAGCTGTGATTGACTACTGTTTAATAAAACAACATCGATTACTCATTCAACAATGACAACTTCTCTAGAAATCTACACTTTGAAAGAACAGCGTTCAGTGTTAACGATTTCTAGTCTCTGCCAGTGTGAAACCATCTGAATGCGGTGTGACTTCTGTGAATTGTACGAACTTCTATGCAAGTGGATTATGATCATTTCAAAAGTGATCTGATTTGAAAATGTTGGGGGTGGCGACCAAACGAGAATTCAGTTTGAATCTCGCATTGATGTTCCTATGCAAGAATACAGACGAGCTACAATGGAAGAAAGAAGCCTGGGCTGGCCTATATAAAGCGTAATTAACATTTGAGGGTATTGTAAAAATTAAGCAGTGAAGTTCTGCCATATCCACTTTACTGCCCGGATCTTGCTTCATCAGATTTCTTTTTCTTTGATCTTAAAAAGCAGTAAGTGGCATCAAGTTTCAGAACAACTAAGAAATGAAAGCAGCTGTGCAAAACTGGCGGGGCCCACACTTAAAGACAAAAGAATATTTTGCTGTCGTCATAAACAAAAAAAAAAAAACTATTAGAGCGACAGGTCAAGTGAATAAATATATTAGGGGATATGTCGAAAAAAGTAGTTAAATTGTGTTATTCATTTGTTTACACCCCATTTGTTTCTTTACTTTCTGAATGACCCTCCCGACCTCAAAATTGTGATCCTTTCATTTATAACTAATCACTTTATTTCCCTTCTATTTATCTTTTCAATTGTGCGTAATTTTTTTTTTTTATCTTAAATCGTAATAATTTTTCTTTGATAAGCTTTCCAGTATGTTTACAAAGCTTTCCAAGTACTATTTATTTAAGCAATTAACTATTATCCTGGTATTTTATCCGTCGTAGCATGCATATTCCTTTTATTCCTGACCGGTGTCGGATTTTCATCTTTCGTCAGAGGAGATTCACAAAGTTCGTATAAAATATAGCTAAATTGAACTAATTTTATTTTAAAAAAAATGAGTGGTTCGATGGATCCGGAGACGTTGGAAAATACAGGACGAGTTTTTTTTATCCCATTGTAGCCAGATTTATTTATGATTATACAAATTTTAGGTATTCACTCATCGCATTGTAAAATACACTGCACCGATTATACGATGATCGGGCGATTGCCCGAATCCGGAAGACTATAAAATTATTTAAAATGGATCAAATTTGAAGACAAAATTTAGCGTTATTATATGGGGGTAAGAAAGTAAAACAAATTTGCACAGAATTTAACAAATTGATGTCATATTTGTGTCGAGATACAATAATGTATCCCCCCCCCAATATAAAATAAAATTTAACTGGGAGTTTATATCTTTGCATTTTGCTGTTATACACAATTAAAAGAAGTGAAATGTCCTTTATAAAATTTATAAGTTAATTCTACAACGTACACTTGTACCATAATCTAAAACAAACTTCTATTATAATAATTGTAATTTCCCCGAAACAAAAAAGAAATCAGAAAGAAAATATGATAGCCACTGATAAAGATGTAAATTCTGTGAAAGTAAAGACAATGACAGATAACGACATATATTTCAAATATTGAATGTTTCTTCAAGTTGTAATCTATCCTCATTTTGAGCACTGACGATAGTTTATTTTAAAATCTGAAAGGATAAACATTTTCTTCTGATTTTCTATTGCTTTCAAATGTTTTTATTATTAAGGCATGGGATTTTTTTTTTTTTTTTAATAGTTTTCTTGTTTTTTCGGTATTGAATGTCCTTATTTAAATATCAGTGATTAATTCGTAAATAAAATAAGAGGAATTGCGGATGTCATTGTAAAATTGCTTGGCTTCTTCCAGAATGTGAAATATATATATATATATATCACATTTTCCCATCTATTTTCATTTACATCATATAAACGACAGGATTAATTACACAAATTTTCCATATTGTTTGTTACAGTTTATTTGAGAATGAGATCATGTCGTATGTGCCAGCGGCAGCCATGGCTGCCGGCGGTGGAATATCACCAAGAGCTTCACCGCAATTATCGCCGCAAGCATCGCCAGGTCTTAGCAGAGCTGCTAGAGCACCGGCACCATACCGTAGAGATTTTGAAGCAAAGTTGAGAAATTTTTATAGAAAATTAGAATCAAAAGGTTATGGACAAGGACCTGGGAAACTCAAGTGAGTATACTTTTTTTTTTATTTATTTTAAAGATTATCTTGATGAAGTAGAAAAACTCCTAGCAGAATGTACTGATTATAAAATACTAACTTAATTTTAATTTGTTTTTGTTTTTTAACAGATTACATATAAGACGTGAACATTTACTAGAAGATGCTTTCAATAAAATAATGAGCGCATCAAAGAAAGATCTACAGAAATGTAAACTATATGTACAATTTGATCATGAAGAAGGTTTAGATTATGGTGGACCATCCAGAGAATTCTTTTTCCTATTGTCTAGAGAATTGTTCAATCCATATTATGGTTTATTTGAATATTCAGCCAATGATACATATACTGTACAAGTATCACCAATGTCTGCGTTTGTGGATAATCAACATGAATGGTAAGTTGATGATTACAGTTTATGAAATAGCAAAGGTTTTAGTTAAATTTTCTTATATAAAAAAATAACATTTTGAATAAGGTATAAAATAGGTAAACCTGGGAGAGCAGATTTTCTAGTTACTTATTAATACTAAGGTATTGGTAGAATAACAATAAAAGAGCATTAGTAGAATTACATATTTGAATAAAATCGGCTAACCGGAAGTGTGACGTTCACAGAATGGATTTCTGATTTTTTTTTTTTTTTAGAATTTTTTCATTGAAGGGCACCGTCCAATTTATTTAAAATTAGAATTCCTATTGCTCAGATATAGAAATTCACTTTTATTTAAAATATTTTTCTGTAAAAATTTATTTTAGAGGTGTGTTCCTCTGTGACGTGACTCCTTAGGAGTAGTAGAGGGGCTTCAAATTTAACTTGCTCTGCTTGTGAAAGAGGGCGCATAACGTAGAAGTTTTTTTTTTTTTTCAAGTAAATAATTACAATCCCCATCATTTTTATAACTTAATTCTGCAAGCCCGAGAAAAATGTTTAATAATCACCGCAAGTTTAAAGAAAAATAGATTAACAGTAAGAGAAAGTCGTGTGAGTGTTTCCACATCAGATTTTCCATTTATTTATAGCAGGTTAAGATTGTAAGAAAACTAGATAATTATAGTTGTTTAATTTTGTTTCAACATTAGTAGTCCATTTATTTTCATAGGATGTTTTTTGAGAATATTGTATAATATTTTGGAAAATTAAAGACTTTTTCTTCTTTTTCTTTTTCATAGGTTCAGATTTAGCGGTAGAGTTCTTGGACTAGCCTTGGTACATCAGTATCTTCTTGATGCATTTTTCACCAGGCCGTTCTACAAAGCACTTCTCAGGCTGTAAGTAAAATTTCTCATTTTTCATGAATGCTATTAAAATATGAAGAACATTTAAAAACTTTTTTGCAACACTATTGCATTTGCAAGGAACCATAAATATTAAAAAAATGAAAATTTGTCAATTATGTATGACTGTAATGATTGCCGTAAGAGAAAAATTTGTGTGAGTGTTTCTTAACACACTCTTTTTTTTCAATTGATTTAGATAAAGAATGATTTTTAATTCTCTTAATGATTTTTATGATTATTATATTATTTTTAATCACATATGTTGATATAATTTTTGTTTTTAGACCGGTGTCTCTGAGCGATCTAGAGTCGCTGGATCAAGAGTTCCACCAGTCGTTATTATGGATCAAAGAGCATGATATCTCTTCAGAAGTATTAGATCTTACTTTTGCCGTCACTGAGGAGGTTTTCGGTCAAGCTGTTGAAAGAGAATTGAAACCAGGCGGTCGTAATGTTGCCGTTACTGAGAAAAATAAAAAGGTTAGAAATTTATTTATAATTTGATTAGCCTTCATTGCTATTGGTGTAGGAGGAAACGGCCAATAAAGGGCTAAAGTCAAAACATTTCAGAAATTGTTACTTAATATTAAAATCGTATTGATTTCATTTAAACCCTTGCAATATGGTATCGATTATATCACCACCATGACCCCCGGTAGGTTCATTGTGGCATCCACAAATTAGAGTACCATTAATTAGACTCTGAAGAGTGATTCCTGGCTTGAAGGTGTCAGTTTCTCCTCCCCAAAGAGGCGAAATCTCAACAACACAATCCCTCAACACTGATACTTTTACATGCAGCGCGTGTATTCCTTTAGTCTACAATGACCAGTGAGGAGGCCTTAGTCGCCTCATGGCGCTCAGCATTTTTAGAGTAGTTCTGTAGTAAGCATCGGCGAATGGCTACTATAGGTCTACCAAACAAAATATCTTGAACATAGAAATGAGTGCGCTAGAAGTGGTATACAGTCAAAGCAAAGACATTATACAAGACAGGTTGGGAAGGTTGATTGTTTAAGTTTACTCACTATTTCGACGCATGGTTAGTAATTATTCCTGCTTGGTTTAATTTATTTTATACTTGAACTTTCTTTAAAGAAAGAAATGCTTTTAGTAAAGATTGCATTTTTTCCTAAGTACTTAATACTACCCAGTACCATATAGTGTTTTGAATGTTTTGACTTTAGTATGGTTTCGACCTAAGTCGGCTTAGTTCCATCAGTTGTCGATGTTCAAGAACTCTGCCTTTGGCCTAGAGTTTTCATTCACCATTCTTTTGATCTATTGTGCATCATGCCCTGATGGTTGACATCTTGCCATGCCACAAAAGAATTCAGGGCACATGGAACCTTTCTGGACAAGCGGATTTGCCGCCTTTTGTCCTTATAATCTGAATGTCCGAGTATCCAGACTAGAAAAACCTTATTTTGGCTATTAATTTCCATGGTAATGCCTAAACAGAACTGTTTGTTTGTAGAACAGCTTGGCTGCCTGAGAAGATGACCGACTTTGGAATTATAGATCCCACAGTCTTATTATCTCGACAGTACAGATAATAGATGCGACTAGCTCTGCCTGAAAGATTACCAGGAAAATCACACCTCGGATCAGTCCCGTACATCCCAGCTCCCACGCCACCTTCCTTCCTGGAACCATCACATTGTACCATAAAGAATCACCCAAAACTGGCGGTCTATGCTCCCAAGCTTCTTGTCGGTATCAGAACTTCCAAAGGCTTCGCAAACTTTATTTATGAGTCCTTATATTAGCACCAAAATTGCATCTGCATCCTGATTCTCGCATTGTATTTTTCTGCCTCCTCTACGCCTAAAATAGTTACATTCAATTATCAGTTAATCATTCATTCAAACCTCTAAACATGTTCATTTTTTCTTCTCTTTTACAGGAATACATTGAAAGAGTTGTACGATGGCGATTAGAACGAGGAGTTAGCGAACAGACAGAAAGTCTAGTACGTGGATTTTATGAAGTTGTAGAACCGCGATTAGTTTCAGTATTCGATGCCAGAGAACTAGAATTAGTTATTGCTGGTACGGCGGAAATTGATCTGACAGATTGGAGGCTAAATACTGAATACAGATCAGGTGAGTTTGATCAGATAGTTTTTTTTTTAAACAACGTTATCGATTAATTAATTTTATAAAGGCTCTTCCATTATGATCTCTAATATATTGTTCCCGAGAAATGTGGACCTTCTTTGGACGTATAATTTGGAACCACAATATAGAAACTCTGATGGATCAGAATGGATGGGCTTACTTCATTCTTTGTTTCCGGTCCCTATCCATAATTTAATTCGGACAGTTCTCATCTTTACAATAGAGCTTTTGTAGAGGCAAGAGAATTTTTTTTACTATAAAAAAAAACTGGTGTCGCCATAATGGAGGGCTATTAGTGCAATGCTTCTCTTGCTGCTTAAGTTTCAAAGGAGGGAAGGATCCTTCGATTGGTCCTTTTATGTAATATATTACACCGAGGAGACTAGAGAGTTGGCATTCACATATCAGTTCTTCCACAAGCTTCTAGCAAAGGGGTCCCACGAACAAAGCTAATTAAGCTGCCTTTTCACGCTCAGTTCACGTTTTGTGGGCAAACCATTAATAGTTCAATGCTTTGTTAATCCATAATCATTTCGAATTCAAACTTATTAGCGGCGTAATTAACCTGATACCCTTAATAATTACTAAAACTAATTAAAGTAAATATATTATTGTTACAGGTTACCATGATAGTCATCATGTAATTACATGGTTTTGGGCGGCAATGGAAAGATTTTCTAATGAACAACGATTACGCCTTTTACAATTTGTAACAGGCACATCTAGTGTTCCTTATGAAGGATTTTCAGCATTAAGAGGCTCTACTGGACCTAGAAAATTCTGCGTGGAAAAATGGGGCAAACCAAATAGTTTACCTAGGTATTTATCATTGCTTTGGAAAATAATAATAATAATAATAATAATAACTGAAAAAAAAAATCTAAATATTTCTCTTTTGATTTTTTTAACAGAGCTCATACATGTTTCAATCGTCTGGATTTACCACCATACCCTACACCTGAAATTTTGTATGAAAAATTATTACTAGCTGTTGAAGAGACAAATACATTTGGCATTGAATAGACAGCTGTTTCAAAGAAAAAAAAACAACTAAAAACAAAAATATTGCACCAGTATTGCCTTCAAAAACAAAAACAAAACTTTTCAACACATTTTTGTGCTATTGTATATTAATGACGCTTCATTGATGGTTAGTTTTATTTTTGGTGTATAAGATTTGGAAGAAAAAATTTATCTCATTTTATAATGGACTAAAAAGAAAGAAAAAAGAAAAAAAAAAAACGCTATAGACGATTACGGCATAAATATATATATATTTTTTTTGTTTAATTGAAAAAAAAAGAAGTGATGAATTAACATCATAATTATACTGTTTGATAGTTTTCCGGTGTGGATTAAAATTTAACAATTTCTTTTGAAGAAAGAAAGAAGTTTTCATTTGAAAGAAAATTTTGCAAACCTTCAATGGTTTTTTTTTTCTTTTTAATTAAAAAAAAAACATCAAACCTTATTTGAGGATTTTAAACTATAAAACAATTTAAAATAATAAAAGGAATTGGTCAAAAGAGAATGCCTTGAAGGTTTGTTGGGAACCTTTTCCCAGAACTTTAATAAAAATATTAAAAAAAAAAAATGAAGAGAAAAATACTTTTTCAAATTTTGTGGAAAAATAGTTTCTCATATATTTGCCCTTAAAAAAAAAAAAAAAAAATGAAAAGATTATTTGTGATAAATATGGAGCTATATAATTATTAGTGGTTAGTTAATTTTTTTTGTCTGTTGTTTTTCTGCTTGCAAAAACAAGTGATTCTGTTAAAATTATAGCTAGAGTAGAGATTTTTTTAAGATAATAGAAATTAATTTTTTTTTTTTCTAAGTTTCATTTAATTTTTTGTTTTTGTTTTAATGGACGAAAAAAAACCTGAAGTAAAATATTTGAAATAAAAAACAAAATTGTTGCATTGTTAATTTCATACTCAGGAATTAGTAACTATTTGCAAAATAAAGGTAATTAATACAATTTTTTCTTTTTTGTAATTAGGAAAAAAATAAAAGATGTTTTGTATAAATAAAATATTAATTGGTACAGTGCATGTGTTGTATTATAAATGTTTTATTGAAATGTTTAAACAAAAAATAAATAAATAAAAGAAATTTTATACCAAAATTTTAAACTTAGTTTAAATATTATTAATAACGAAAAATATATATGTTTAATAAGAAAAACAAATAGTAAAATCATTATTAAACGATTAAATAATTAATATGTCATAAAGTGATAAAATTAATTATAATAATAATAATAATAATAATCATTAAATACAAAGAATTGTTAGTCGCTCATTTTTATGCATAGGTATTATTATTATTATATGTTGTATAAAAAATTAATTAACAACAGTTCTTTTTGCTACCAAAAAATAAATATAAATAAAATTATAAAAAATATATATATATTTATTAATATTAGCAATTTTTTATACAATGTATTTGGTAAATTAAAAAGAAAATAATGAATACATTATATAGGAAATGTATATCTAATAATTAAAATAATAATAATATTTGTGTGGTTATAATAAACATTGAGATACGTCCACTTTAAAAAAAATATATATATATATATAAAATTAAAATAACAATTGTTCAAATAGAATTAATTATTATTAATATTTGTAAAGATTAAGTTTATTTATAATTTTTGTTGGAACATTTAGTTGTTGAATAGGCTTTTAAGGTCTTCGAAATGGTGAAGAACTATGTCGATTATAAGAACTGCAGATCGTATGAGCTGGCCAAAAAATAAACCTTGAATGCAAGGCTCTGAGCTCAAATCATGAAAAGCTGTTTTTTTTCGCTACTCTTTTACATAGCCCAGATTTTTGGGCAATATTGAAAGTGATGATAATTTTGAAGGTAATCTATAAATAGAAAATTGGGCTGTTGAGGCTTTTGAAATGAAAAGTGTAGACGATCTCTGTGAGATGTATACAGGTTGCAAACTGGAGTCCCCTGGTCTGGTAGATTCATCGGTAGTGGAATTTTCATGCTATCATTGCTGGGTGCTATTTATATATGACACGGGGGATGTTGGAGATGTTATTCTAAGTGTTTTGCTGGGATATCTTCAAGACCCTAGGGAAGAACCTAATCGCCATCCTCCTATGATAAGCATGATTGTGCACTCTTCTTTTCATTTAAGCAAGCTTTTGATGTTAAAGCATGCTGCACGCTGTTGAACGTGTCCTGGTGTCCTTAACAGCCCTGATAAATATATATTATATATGAATATTGTTTTTTCAATATTTGTGAGCAGTCTTATATTCAGATTTCCATGGGTGAAGTTCATCATGCCCACTAAATTTTAGTAAAACTAGGCAACTACAAATTAGAAACCTGAACCTGGATCACATATTATACTGAGTGAAATGATTGGGGGGGGGAGAGGAGTAAGTATCGCTTTAAACCATTCTGCCGTGTCAGGTCAACAAATGTAATCATTTTCTTCTTCAACTGTTTCCTCAGTGGTAATGCATCTTAACTAATAATTATTTCGCACTAGATTTTTATCGTATTATCTCACTGCCTAATAATAATAATGATAAAAATACTTCAAAAATTCCTTCTCTCATTTAGTCCCCTGAAATATTCAGTTTCACTAAAAATCCATAATAGAAGGTTCTCACATTCCGAAGACCAAGCGATTCAACCAGTGTTCACAACATCATGGGTGCAGAAGCCTGGAAACAATTATTATATTTTGTTCATTTAAATTTCTTCATAGTAAGCTATTTTTTGTTTGTTTTGTTCTAAAAAGTAAGTCTTAACTTTATTTTACATTGTGTAAATATTGTAAGATTTTATTCTGTTCTGTATATTTTGAATTATTAGTAAGCCAAGTTTTTTGTTTATGGAACAAAAAGGAATTTCTAGTCAAAAACTATGATTTTTTTTTTTTTATTAAAAATATAATTAATAAAAAGAAAAAAAAGTAAAAAGTCATTATGAAAGAATATGTATATTGTATTTATTGTTTGCTTTGTACATATTATAGGAAAAATATTTGCTTTTATTCCAATATGTTGTAAAAAAAATAGGTATGCATGGGTTTTATTTTATTTTTCCTTGAACAATTGTTTTATTTTGTTGTTGAATGTATAGTAATTAATATTTACTACTTTAAACAAAAAAAAATCCTTAATTTATTCGTTAAAACATCTAAGTGTCAACCATAACATAACAAAAAACATAATATAAAATTATGTTTCATTACAATTATACCAGAATATATTTCAAAATAAAAATAAACGAACAAAAAATCCCGCTTAAGTATCGATTTACACATAATAGTCAGCAGTTAGGTTTTCTATTGTTGAAATTAAAAAATTTGTTATATTAGTACAATGTTAAAAAAAAAAAAGTTAGGGATTGTGTTTTTATGCACACTGTAAATGAAATTAATAATTGTTTAAACGAAAAAACAAACAAAAAAAATTAGTAAAAGTTTTAGGATTAATTCAATGAGATAAAATTATAAACAGCAATCCAAAAAATGTAATTCCCCTGGAGAGTGTACTAAGCACAAAATCGAAGTAAAATAACGTCATATATAATTTAGGAAATATTTAAACTTTTTTTTGTATATTTTTCAAGTTACCTTAACAAAAAAAAAAAGTACTATTTGGCATATCAAGATAACCCTGAATTAAATTAAAAGAACTTCTTTGACTATTATAGTATTTATTTATTAAGTTTATGTATTAAATTAATACTATTACCATTTATGTCAGTATTTTATTATAGCATAATTCAAAGAAAACATTTTGGAAAACAAATTTAAAAACTAAAAACTGTCATTCCGAAATTGCCTTTTTTTTTTCTTTTAATTATTATTTCTCTTGGAATGTATACGTGTGGAGAAAATAATTATATTGCTATTAGCATTATTCATAATGTTTTTATGTATATTTTGTTTGTGTTATCATAAAAGGTATAAAAAATGAAAACAAAAATTGCGGTTTTATTTATTTATCTATTTACCCGGAATTCCTTTTTTAACAAATTTATTACAGAAAAATTTTGTAGTCCCCAGAAAGTAGTGTTGAATAAATAGTGACATTTCATGACTAATCACCAGCTTCTATATAAAACTAAAAACAAAAGCATAATGTTGAGTTGAAAAAAATTCTTGAACTTTTAAATTTATTTTTATCGATCAGAAATATCGATAAATCAACTGGAGCTTTCCCCCCCCTAGAGTAGGTTATGTTTTTGTTATGGTTATAAACTGTCCACAAAAACATAACATTACACAAGTATTTGGTTATATATTAATTTTTTGTTGGTTATTGGTAAGTGTTTTACTTAGTAGAAGGAGACAAGATTGAATTTGTTGTTTTTAAAAAAAATGAGTATTGGGCGCTTAGAAGTACAATGGTCTCCATGTAATCCAGATAAATTTATTACTTGGGGATCTGATATAAATTTGTACGAAACTATACCCAAACAGGATATCAAAGAAAACACACAGTGTATGTTTTTTAAAGTTACAATTAGGTAAATCGTTTATTAAATATATTCATAATAGAATATATAAGTCAAATTGATTTTGCACTTTCAGATATTGATATATCCGATACGACAGTAGCTTATCTTCTAGCATCAAATTCAGGTTATCATTATGCAAAATGTGTAGACATATATCCAAATGATGAAACGGATACATTATTAGCAGTTGGCCAGGCAAATGGAAAGGTTACATTGGTTACTTTTGGTCCTACAAAATACGATTCACTTGGCCTTACAGGTTTAGAATTGAGTAAGTAATATCTAGTTAATTGTTACCAAATGTTAAGACGTTTCTATATTTGAGTGGTTAGATGCTTGTGCAGCAAAGCTGAGATGTATTGTGGTGTTGTTTCCATTCCCAACCAGTCTTAGCCTTGGGCTTTATATGGTTTGTCAATATAAGTAATAAATAGTGAAATATGTTTGCAATCCGTCTCCGTCCACAACGCCTGATTGGTATTAGACATAGAGCCTGCCTAAAAAATAGGCATTACTTTACTTTTTTTGTTTGGTACCAAACTTTTCTCGTAAACCATTAAAAGTTTTTATATTTTCTACAAGTTTTCATTCGTTAATCTTTTTTATTAGATCCAAAGTATCCACGCCAATGCAATGCGGTGGCTTGGAGCCCAAGTCCAGATCACTTATTAGCTTGTGCTTTGGATTACAAGAGAAATTACCATTGTGTACATGTATGGGATGTAGGATCTCGACAATCTGCTTCTTCACCAGTTGCAGACTTAGGATTATCTGATACATGCAATTCTATTGGTTGGTTACATAATAGATGTTTAGTTGTTGGTGTAAACAGTAAGCAGCTGAAAATGTATGATCTTAGAGGTATGGTTCCTGATATTGTTCATAAAATAGTATTTATTGAAGATTTAAATATGTAGCATGAATTCTTTTCTTTTATTGCTTTAGATCCAACTAGAGCCATTAATTCATCTCAAACGAAAGCTGTGTTTGGTGTCACCGGACCACCACGATCTAGCTATCTTTTTGCTAGCTATGTTGAAACTCAAATTGCAATTTGGGACATCAGAAGTCTAGATAAACCAGTTTTGACATTACCCCAAGCGAAATCTGTAATAAAGATATCTTGGTGTCCAACAAGGTATAATTTTAGAATTTAACCTATTTAAATAAAGAATTAACTCGGTTAGTTTTTCTATTGATTATTTTTAACGTTTATTAAGGTGATCCTACAGTAATAATAATTTGACCGAATTTAGAATTTAACAGAATTGGAATTAATTAAAGTAGAAGGTTCAATAGAGAGTTCCAAATATAAATTTTCTGATAATTTCTTAATATCACAACTGTAAGCATGTTACTTACATAGTTCAGAATGGGTAGGGAATCCGTTGAAAAAACGCCACGTCTGACAGACATTTATGTTGATCACTTAGATTGTTGTAAAGGAACTAAATGTATTTATTCAAAAGTATATCAAGATATCAAACCAACCTTGTAATAATAATAATAAAAAAAATGTTTACATCATATTTTTTTTTTTTACTTTCTCTTAAGAATTGAAAAGATAATGCTGCATTGGTTGAAGATGATGATTTAAGTAAGAGGAAGTATTATTGGCCCAGAGGACTTTGGATAGCGTAGGACTTGGTTCCTTCCCACAGTTAATAATAATAAGAGGAAGTATTGCGATCGTGTCAAATTTTCGAAATCGAGTTTTAACCGGAAATACATGTTTTTGAGATCTCCTGAATACGATTTTTATTGGTATACGTATTTTGTTTTAGTAAATTTGAGCATCCCATATACCTATGCTGCTGCCTGCATAAAATATTTAATAAAATAAAGATTGATTGAGTAGATCCATTCTTGGATCCTCTTTTTTCTATTCATTGAAAAATTTGACAGCGACGATTACCCTAGTTTATCTATGTACTTATTAGGCAATGATTTAAAGATACCTATTATTTACTATATAATTCAAATGTTACTAGCTTTTAGATAACAAACTTAAGTTAAATAATTAACTTTAATATCTTAGGAAAAATCTTCTTGGTTCATTACACAAAGAGAGTAAATCATTACATTTACACGATATTCAATTAATGGATGATATGGACCATTCAATCCTGGAGAGGAGCGTGAAAACTTCTTTATCAAGTCATATAACTTCATTTTCCTGGCATCCAAAACATGAAAGCCGACTTCTTGCCATTTCCCTTGCAGGTAAGAACTCAAAAATATATCATTTGTTTTAGTGTTATTAATCCATATAGAACATTCTTATAGACAAATTGTGTTTTTTCTTTTACTTTCGAAATTGCAGGTGTTCTATGTGATTATTATGTATGTGAAAGAATGACATTAAATTGGTCGCAAACATGTGAATTTATCTGGACATATGGTCAGAGAGATATAAAAATAATTAACGAATCAAATCCTATTTATGAAGAACTTGGAGATATTTCAAGAGTAATGAGAAAAAGAGCTTTACAGAGTTATGGATTGAAGGCAAGTTTAAATATATCAAAACATAGTTGATTCATGTAATAACATGGCATTCTACTAGAAATATTTCCTGAACCGTAGAAAATTCTTCACAGATGAGAGCTTTTGGGAGAACATGCTCCGTCTCATTCGATATTGTTTATTCGAGCTGTGCGTCTCAGATTTGCGTTTTAAATCAATTTTTATCATGGAATAAAAAGAAATATATTGAAAGTAAAATTTGATTACTTTCGCTGTTTTGTTCCGTTTATTGTATTCTGAATATTATTAATGTGTGTGAAGTTTTATTGCAAAAAAATAAATAAAGCTCTAGAGTTAGCTGAAACTGGGATTACATTTTTTAATGTACATAGATCTTTTTTCAAAAGTAAATCTAATCTTCGTACTTATTACATTATATACAATCATTTTCTATATATTTCAAACGTTACTAGCTTTTAGATCCCAAATATAAGTTTAAATTTGTTAACTTTAAAATGAATTTCTTAGGAAAAATGTTCTTAATATATTATATAAAGATAGCAAAAAATATGAGAGAGAATGTACAAATTCTTAGATCCATACAAAGAAACTTATAAAACCTCTATGTTGGATTGCAAATAGGAAATAATAGTATCTTTTTCAAAAAAATGTTTCTACAAATCAAGATTTCTAAAGAAAGCTCAGAAGGTAGTATATTTTGACATAAAGAAAACGCCAAGAAATTATTAGTTTATATTGTAATGTAATATAACTGGAAATTTTTAATTTTTCAGAACCAAACCCTTTTTAAAAGATATTTCGTTATTTAA
This sequence comes from Triatoma infestans, assembly GCA_011037195.1. Taxonomy (NCBI): domain Eukaryota; kingdom Metazoa; phylum Arthropoda; class Insecta; order Hemiptera; family Reduviidae; genus Triatoma; species Triatoma infestans. Next base: position 48,614 of record JAAEAF010002517.1, on the reverse strand, counting down.
GGTAAACGACATTTTGTAGGAATCTCAGCGATCGTGTCATGTGAGGGATGCGTTCGTTTAATTAAAAAAAATTAAAGAATTCATGGTTGAATTTAAACATGAAGGTGAATGCCGTGGTTTAATGAACATTATATATTTTGGAATCAATTTCTAGAACTAGTCTTTTGAGCAATCCTCAGAATGGAACTCTTCAAAATTCAAGACAATAATACGTAATTTTAGTGAACTTATTGTTTCAGACAGAATTGAAAGATAATGCTGCATTGGTTGAAGATGATGATTTAAAAGAAATTTGGCATTGGTTAGATCAGAGTAAAGATTTAGTTAACGAAGGAATACTTAATTTATCTCCTAGTAAATTACATCCAGGCATTAGGTTTACATAATTTGTTTATTTAATCTTGAGAGTTTATAATTTATGTTATAGTTTTCCATGTTTGTTTTGTTTATTTTTTATGTATTTAGGTCTGTGTTAGGAATGGATAAATCAAATCCTCCAAATACTATAATGGCAAAGTCTGAATTATTTTATTTGACATGGCCTGGACTGAATAATACTGCATCTGTTAAAATTTTCAGGTAATTTAGTAATCTAGTTTGTTTGGGATAAAATAAAATAAATAAAAGTATGATTATTAATAATAGTATTAATGAGGGCTCCGTGACGATGGCTAGTAATTAGCGCACGCGCCTTTGGTGTGAGAATTCAGAGTTCGATCCCGATGAGAGAGGCAAAGACGGTGTTCACCCAGCGTCTTAAATAAAAGTGGGTAGCTACAGTTAGTAGCGAAGGCCGGAACTAAACGGCGGTGGCCACACGGCCCCTCTCGACCCCCGTAAAATTCCCTTCTTGCGCTCTTGCACCAAAAGAAGGATTAATAAGGAGTTCGTGATTCTAATTACCAGATGTGGATTGGTGGCATTTCTTTGTTTTTTAACAATTATTTAATCACTCGTTAAACAGGAGTTCACCTAATGAGATCATCTTTGGCGAAAAATCATTTTTGAATTATTTTAACATAAAATATACAGACAGTGTGCAAGTAGTTTGTTTATACGAGTGACAAACTCTGCTTCCTAAGGCTATGTTCTAAAAGAAGCTTTAGTAAATAAAGCTCGCCACTCGTTTAAACAAACTTCTTCCAGATTGACAGCATATGCTTATAAATTAAATAATACAAGTCAAAGAAATGATTTGAATACAATTTCTTTCCAACGATATATAACATGAGCGAATTGTAAATACCAGCACAAGATGACCTCATTTGGTCGACATGATTCTGTTAAGACAAATCCACTGAATGAATAAAGAAATCCAATGAAAGATGGAGAGGGAGATATAGACCAATCCAATCCAGTATAACATTTTCTTTTTTTTTTTTCAATTTTCTGTTACTTCTAGTAAGAGGAAGTATTGCGATCGTGTCAAATTTTTGATATCGAGTTTTCACCGGAAATGCCTCCGGGCCTTGAGTATGTAGATATTTCCAAAACGAGAAATCATAGGAAGCTCAAACTTGGAATTTCGTTTAAGTACTACCTCGGCATATGAAAGTTTTGAGCAAAATTCATCAACCGCAAGTGTGACTGCACTAAGCTTTTTTTTTCAGTATTTTGATATTTTCTCGAAAACAGCTCAACGATTTTCTTTAAACTTCATATACTATCTTCATACATTATAACCTATCAGTTTTATTTGAAACTTTTTCCCGGGAAAATGTGTTTTTTGGAGGATTCTAGGAGAACAGTAGCTTGGCCAGTTCAACTAGTTTGTAAACGTAGCAATTTTAAAGAAAATTTGTTATTATTGTTGTTAACCACAGTAAGGGAAAGTCGTGTGAGTGTTTTACACCAGATTTTTTTTTTTTTTTTTTTTTTTTAAGGAGCGAGGTTAGAGATAAAGCACTTCATCTATGTAATTGGAAGTTTGTACATGACCCAATCATACTTCAGTTGACAATGGAGCAGCTTGAAACTCAAGGTAATCTTAAGAAATTTCGTAAGAGTTTCTACTTCTTTATTCCGAAATTGTTGATATGAATTTTACTTTATTTGCTTTTTCCGTAAAATTATTGAAATTCTACCAGCCAATCTTTTCAAATTTTTTCGACATATGAGACTCAGCAGCTCATAGTCCGGTAGAGGGTAGTATTGTATGTAAGAGAGAACACTTGCAGTAGGCTGGCAGTGACATGCAAACATTTCAAAGTAGTTGTCATTTATTATAATATTTGAGAAAGAGTTTTTTTTTTTTTTTTGTGAGTACCGCATGTTTTTGTGAAATCTACTATAAATTTTATGTCGGAATTGTCCGTACAGTTGTTATACGTTTGTTGTGTAGTGGTTTAGATAGCGATAGTCAATATTTCGTTTTACCAACTATATCCGAAGATGAATGAATTTCTCAAATTCGGCCGTAAAAAGAAACAGGCTAAGACGGATAGAGTTTTTCATTGATCAATATCTCTATTTTAGTCTGTTTAGACGTATGCTATATTTCCTTCTTCGTAACAGTAGTATTATCCTATTTTTTAAAACTTTAATATAGTGTCAGTCTCCGCTAAGTCCTCAACAAGTTTTCTTTGCTATGGTTAGATTAATTTAAACTTTTCTAATAATATATCAGTTATTGTAGGTATGAAATATAGGTAGAGTGTTTGATGTATGTATGTATGTTTTAGTTTTGAAAGGATGTAATTTGAAGAAAATTAGAAGAACTTAGTGAGTTATGAAATAGAATTTAACCACGCTCTAAGAACAACTAATTTTATGACTAGATATTTATACATAAAAACGAGCTAGACTAAATATAATTAGGATAGATAACAAATTACATGGACAGAGTGATAAGGTAGAACACTTCCTGAAAATATAACGATGCGACGCGTTGGAGACTTCTTGCTGACTGTATATGACTCTGTGTAAGACTCGCTGAATGAAACTAAATGCATATAACTTTTAGCCTCTTTTTTATACTAAATTGCCGCATTCCACTTGGATCTTCTTTTAAAATAGAGTTTGGCCAAGTGTTGTCTTTCAATAACGGTTTCTCACCCTTTTACTAGCCAACTTTCCAGTTTTTGCCGCTAAAATCATTTTGTACAATATATTTATTTTCTGCTTCTTGCTTCCAACATAGGGTTTGCAACCAAAGCTGCTGCAATTGCTGTATTCAGTTTACAGTTGAAATTAGCCATAAAATTGTTGGCGAGAACGGAGTACAATACATTAGCAATGGCATTATCTGGTAATTTTTGAGTTATTCACCTTATTATTTATGAAATTAATGCCAACTCATATTAATATTAATAATTTCTTAAATCTATTTTATCAATTTATAGGATTTAACGATGATAAAAATGGTATATGGAAGGAATCATGTATGGTTTCTCGTATGAAATTAACAGACCCTTATTTACGCGCTGTATTTGCTTTTTTAACTTCAGATTCTGAAAATTATGAATTAGTTGTGGTAAGTTAAAATTTTTTTTATACTTTCAAATCAATTAATTATCATGAATCAATTTTTTTTATTGTTTTTACACAATTCTTCCACAGAATGAACAAGAAATGGCTGTGGCTGATAGAGTTGGTTTTGCTTTAACATATTTATCGGATACAAAATTGGCCGAATTCATAACCCAGCTTACTGATGGTCTGGTCCAGGAAGGAAATTTATCTGCAGTGCTTTTAACAGGTATGTGGTTTCTTTCTGCTAGAATGTAATGTACAAAGTCTTTCAAGGATTCAATTTTTGAAAATTTGTACCGCCTCTACACTGCAAAGGCGGTAGCAGATGGATGGATTATGTATGTGTATAAACGCAACAATAATAAATAAATAACAATTGTAAAATATGAAGTATCATTTTTTATTATAGTGTATTTGCATGACATTCCAGACATTTGTTTTTCAATAAACTCATTTTCTTCTTTTGCTGTACTACAAAAAGCCTGTCTGGTTGTAATTTGAGATCATTGTTCACTATCACCAACAGTTTCTTGAAATTATCAGTAGATTCTTGTGTTTGGCATTAATGAAATGGTTTTGATCTAAACGTCCTATAAATTTCAAGAGATTTTAATCAATAACATAAATCATCTATAATTTCAGGCATGAGCCAGCAGACTATACCATTACTACAGCATTATCTAGATAATACTGGCGATGTACAGAGTGTCAGTGTGTTAGCAATGAGAGGATTTTCATCTTCATTACTTGAACATGACAGAACTCAATATTGGATTAATTCGTAAGTTTTTAATATTATAATTAAATTTTGGTTTTTAACTCGTTGTTTAACTGGTTGGGTCCACTGGACACTAACTGAGCTTATGTCCGGTCATATCATTCTTCTTTTTGGTTGTTTCTAGTCGGAGTTTCTTCCAGCATCATCATCATTATATATTAGTGCACTAAACTTTAAATAATAAATGCCATTGTTTCCATACAAAAACATAACCAAGCTTTATGCATCGATTGACACTGAAAACCCATTTAGAATCAGGCTCTCTTAAACACTGGTGTTGACTAAGTCATTTTGTTTAATCTTCACTTATAATTTCTCTCATTACTATAAAACATTATTAGTTTTTATTAAATATTTGTTGTAAATCTATTGATTCAATAATATATAGTCTAAAATTATGTCTAATTAAAAATATATAGTATAATCAAATTCTCTCAATTTCAAAACAGTGTTTTTTTTTCTTATCCTATTAATTTAAAAAAGATCTACCCTTAATTGCGCTCATTGAAAGTAATTTTTATACAATTTATTAATCAAATTTTTTTCCCCGAATTGTTGAATATGTGGTTGGGTCCGCAATGCTGGATAAAATCTATGATTCAAAATAATCTATGATTCGTCGTGGTGTAAATTGTTAACTTTACATAAAAATCTTCTTTGATTGAATTCTTCAAATCTTCTACTAATTTTTTAGTTACAGAGAATTGTTAGACGTTTGGAGAATGTGGTCACAGCGATCTCAGTTTGATATCTGGTACAATAGCCGTTCATCTAGCAAACCTGAACAACAAGTTTATGTAAATTGTAATTTTTGTGGTAAAAGTACGTCAGCATATAGCCAACTTATATCACGAAATAAAACTTCCTATCCAAGATTTACTGGATCTTCTAATCAGAATAAGGTTGGTAAATGTTGTTATTGTTTGTTTTTTTTACTTTGTTATATTAATACTGTAAGAGGAAGGTATTGTAGGTCGTGTAGAGTTTTCGATTTCGAGTTTTTACCGGAAATACACGTTTTGAGGTCCCCTGAGTCAGAAAGTTTTTAGAAAATGTGCTTATGTTTGTATGTGTATATGAACAGCATAACTGAGAAATAAAAATCTCAAAAGTTTCAAACTTAATCTTCCGTTTATGGTCCGACAGTAAGTTATCTGTCAAAAATTCCGCAACTGGAAGTATCACTTTACAGAATGAATTTTCCTCTTATTTGCGCTTCTTCTCGAAAATGGTTCGAAAGTTTTTAACTTAATCGTATAACAACTACACATATTAAGAAGCTACAACTTTTTTTCTCTAGCAAATTCATTTAATACGGCTTCGAGGGATGATTGAGGTTATGTTTCCTGTAAAGTACTGATTGAGTTTATTATATGATTCCTTCATTTAAATAATATTAATTAGAATTTTTTTTTTTGTATTTATTTATTGATATTTACACCTGTTATAAAGCTTAACAACCATTTGTTAATTGTGGACAATCCATAGAAACGGGAACTCAAAAGTGAAACTCTGATTTATTCAATAAGTAGATCACGAGGCCACTGACGTTCTAGTCTTCGTGTAGAATTTATAGGGTTAGTGAGGGATGGAAGTTCACGTACAAGAGGATTGACGGGAGAGGATAAACTGTTGTGAAATTTGTTGTAATGGAATAGGATTTCTTGACGGACGTATGGTATATTAAATCTGTATGAATTGTAAGATTGGAGACAAAGAAAGGTGCTGAAACGATTTTGCGGAGGACTTTGGATTGGAGTGTTTGGATACGATTATAATCAGATCGTTTGGTGGACCCCCACAGTTCTGCGCCGTAAGCCCTGATTATGTTGCCAAAATTCAGATTATTAAAAAAACAGCCTCTTATGACCGGAATTGCGTAATTACTTTTTTTTTTTTAGTTTTCTTTGATTTTCTCATACAGAGACCTATCACATTTTGTTTGAAACTTTTTACGAGAAGTTCATTTTAGGGAGTTTTGAGTGAGGGATATGGTTAAGCTTTCATAAAAAAAGTGGTTTTATTGAATTTTGATTCTCCCATTCTTATAACATTAAAACATATAATAACAGAATTGGAATGTTGACAAAATTTTTGTAAATTACATTAAGAGGAAGTCGTGTGAGTGATTTACAGCAGATTTTTTAATTTCTCATATTGCTGCTAAACGAAGAAGTTATTATTCTTTGTCTGTGAGGAGGGACCAAACCCTACGCTATCCAAAGCCACACTAGCCCATATAGCTACCCCAAGAAAAACAACAACAAACCGGGTCTAGAACAAATCCAGACCCAGATCTAATCCATCTAAGATTCAACGCAGTCCGAATAAATCGGACAATAACCTTAAGCGGAAATAGCCTAAGCTCTTCCACAGACACCCTATTCCGACCAAAGGTCCTAAACCTAATTTCCTCACAACCCAGGCAATCAGTCATAAGATGGATGGGTGTTTCCTCCTCTGTCTCACAGACTTTACAAAATGGATCCGGCATGAGACCCGTTATGTAGAGATGTCTCCTTAAACCGAATGTCCAGTAAGAGTTCCAACCTGAGAGAGCTCTGTGAAAAACATAGCAACGTGCCTCAATGGCCTTATCCGGATCCGCGATGAGCATTTTGGACTGCCGAAAACCAACTGAGCTCATCCATAAGGCTGAATGCTGTGAAGCTATCCATGTCTGGAAGGCTGACAGACATGTGCCAGAAGTCACGCCAGCCACATGCTCGGGACCAGTGAAAGGGAGAGAGGCGCTGGCAAAACTATCAACCTCCTCATTCCCAAAAATTCCCATGTGACCTGGCACCCAGACTAGAAGCACACATCCCTCAGAGAAGAAGACTCTTCCAGTCTTTTAGAACATTCTAACACCAACCTGGAAGTGAAGACACATGAACTTAGCGCCTTCAGCGCTGCTTGGCTGTCCGAGCAGATACAACACCTTTTAAGTTAGTATTACATACCCTCTCATCCAAGATACAACAATGAATAGTATAAACCTTAGTCTGGAAGACTGTGGTCCATTCACCAAGAGATACTGCCAAATGATCTCCACTCTCAAAATAGACCGCAGCACCAGATTCTGGAACCTTCCGTGTGACATCGAAAGTAATTATCAGGTTGCAGTCTTGTTAAATTATCGAAATTGGGTTCATCGGGTATACATATTTGAAAAAACGAATTTCTGAAGAACCTCAAACTTGAAATTCACTTTGGTACAACCACTGGCACCTGCTTCGCAAGTTTTTGTTAAAATCCATCAACCGGCCTACGAACTGCAACTTAATTTTTTTCGTTATTTCCAATTTTATCGAAATTGGCTCCATCGACTTTCTTAAACTTACTACCGCTTCTAATTTACTATCGACTTGACCCATATACTATTACTTGTTTCGAGGAAAATTTATTTTCCAGGGAAGCGGGAACGTTAACCTTTCCTGTAAAGCACACTTGAATACAAAGTATTGTTCTATCACCTATATAATGTCAAGATACAATAAATTTTATTTAGATAAATGAAAAAGGTTAATCATTACAGATGTCGTGTTGTCCAAATTGTCGTAAACCACAACCCAGATGTGCTATTTGTTTAATACACATGGGTACCGCTTCATATTATCAACCGGAAAATCCAAATCAGCCTACAGTCAGAATCAATCCTTTTGATTTCTGGTACACATGGTGTCAAACTTGCCGTCACGGAGGCCATGCTATGCACATAACTCAGTGGTTCAAGTAAGTTTTACTAATGATTATTTTTTTAAATTGAAAATAGATATTATTTTTAATTACTTAGATTTTTGAAATCTTGCTAAAAATAAGTTACAAGTTTAAACTTTATCGTTATGAAATTTGTAAGAATGGTTATGATTATAGGGAACATCAAGAATGTCCAGTTACTGCTTGCACATGTAAGTGCCTTTCGCTCGATGCTTCCAGTAATATACCATCAGTTAGTTCGGTGCCTTAGTAAGAGCAGCTATATAGAATTCCAATGTAAATATGTAAATACCTATTTGAAGTGACCAAAGAGGCCAATTTCCTAAAATTTGTTCGCTGATTAAAACACTTTAGATTGGATCGTCGCCTACACATACAATGTATAAAAAGTGATGTATATTGGTTACTAGAATCTAAAGATATTTTATGTTTTTGTTTTTACAATTATCTGTAATATATATGTATGTAATTATTCTTTGTTAAAAGTATATAAAAAGAAATGTAAATATCTTTTGTATAGAAAAAATTGGTTTTACCTAAGTACTTTTTTTTTCTCATAATAAATACTTTGTACGTATTGCTTTTCCATTTATCAGATCTCATGTAAATAACAAATTAGAAGTTTCGGAAATGGTTTACGAAATTCTTCATTTTTCATTTGATACATTTATACACAAAAAAATTTTTATTGTCAATTTATTATTTACAAAACTAACAGGACAAAAATGTAATATGGCGTTTCAGTTTCATAATTAATTGATTGTGTTGGCGTTAATGCGTTGCTTCTCCTGCAGCTCCAACATCTCTTCAAAAAAGTTACAAAAAGAGTTTATTAACATATTAAACTTGTACAAAACATTTATTCTCATTTGCGATTTAAAATGTAAATTATTTGTATGGATAAATTTTAAATAATTATTAAATATAATTAATTTCCTTGTAATTAGTAAGTAGATATGATAGCATAACCTAGTATTCTATAACCTCCATAAAGCAGCAGGCTATGGTGAGCGTGACGTCATTCACTTCCGTTCTGCCATTGAAAAAAACTGTTGGTCTTTTTGAATTTCATCTTTGAAAATTGATTAAAATGGTCTTTTCTATTACCATTATTTAGGTCATCTGTAAGTCAAGGCGATTAAAAGAAGAAATAAAAAATAAAAGAATATATTGGGAAAAATGAATCATTCTTTGAGAAGAACGAAACCATTGAACAGAAAGGGTCAAAATAAAGAATGAAGAAAATCGGGAATAGACCCTCCAGTCACTAGCGCATTGTACAAGTTCTTTTGTAATCTACAGCCATCCTTAAACCATATTTTATTCTTAATACGTTATTTCCGCATACGTTATACACGCTAGGAACCTGTTCTGTATAGATCAATTTGTTCCTAAACACGCTTTTCTAAATACAATATACAGTTGCAAAATAACTGACGGCACTTTGCTTTTGCAAACTCCATACCTTCACCTCACACACTACACATATTTATTGTGAATAAATTTCATCATTTTGATACGAATAAAATAAAAAAAAAGAAAAAGATTATTCACGAAAAAGTCATTGAGTATGCCTTTTGAAAATTTTTATTGTTTTTTTTTATGAAAACACCTCCTCTAAGTGAACCCCCTTCCCCTATCAAGCTTATATCTTCAGTTGGTGTCATGTAGTGTCTTTTTTATCAAACAGCTTCCCAAAAATTATGCCGAAGTTAATTTCAACAATACTTTACTGTATTTTCACATGTTACACGTTTATACCACACACACCAGTTTGAATTCGAAATTGGTTACAAACATAGAAAACAGTAGGTTCGACTGTCTCCGTAAATGTTCGGCACTCATTCGGGAAGATGTTATCACGCTTTTTAGATGCCATTTCATCGCGATTTTTTATCAAATAACCTCCCAAAAAACATTTTCAATGTTAAAATGTAACGGGGGGGGGAAGTGTGGTCTATTCCCGACTTTGGCCGAATGACACTTAAATGGGATAGGACACCTTTCTCAACCAAAGAGGTATTTCCTAGTTCTTACTTCATAACCTGATCATAAATAATGTTATAATTTCTTCCTTCCTAACATTAACCATTTTCATTTTTATCGTTAACGTGATATTTCTTACAGGAGGTTATAAACTCAAGTAGTCATGAAATGAAAAAATAGCTACTAAATTTGAAAAAAATATTTTAGCTATCCTCACTCATTAAACTGCTCTCTTAAGAAAAGTAAATAAATAAAATAACTCAGCGTATCACTATTCTTAGCATGATTGGATGCATAATATAATTAATTTTAAACTTAGATTTTATTGTTAACCTCCCTCGGCTAGTTAACTGGAAATTCGTAAGTGTTTAGTGCAGTGACTTATTACAGCGAATGAGTGAATGTTAGAAATGCTAAGTAAGTTTTTTTACATTTTGTACCCTTCATGACTTCTATTCATTGCTTTAATTTCTATTTTCGGGTAAAATAAATAATATAAGTTTGAAATAAATTGAATTTGATAGAAATCATTCGGAATTTCCAGATATTTTATTGCAAGGCTAGGGAAAAAAAAACTTAAATACCACATTAAAATAGGAAAATACTTTCTATATTATAACTATATTTTTATATACAAAAAATTAAATAATATGACTTAACGTAAGTAGAACAGATATCACTCCAAAAGAAACTGCTAAAAAAATGAAACAATAAGATGTATCAAACAAAACTTAATATCCATTATTAACGATCTTAAATAATATTATGATATAATTAAACAGGTAACAGTTGATAAAAATGATTATAAGCTTACTGATTGTTTCTTATAAACAATTAAACAAGTAGTTGGAGGAAAGGATTCAATGGATTCTCACTTTCAATAACAAATAAAGGCACTTGATAAAAAGAGATCTTTGAAACTTATAAATAATATTAATTTCATTTTACTAAGAAAATTTCTTGGATTCTGACTGATGAAGATTATGAGAGAACATAAGATTCAACTTTGCAATAATTTTTTAAATCTGCTTTGTTAGTACAAACAAATTCTTTTGTTTTATGTTTTATAGTATTATTATGTGCACCAGATTTGAATTTTTTTTTTTTTTTAAATATATTTACAAAATGAAACCATAAATATTTGTACAATAGAGTTTAGCTGTGGTAAGTAGTTTGGTTAGATTAGACAAAATCGACCAATTGAGACTGGCAGGCAAATCGTCAACTAAAAAATGGGCACTAAATCAAGTTATAAAACAAAGTCTTGAATAAGACAGACAAATTTCTTTTCAAAATATCAGACTTAAAGGCAACGAAATTTTCATAATGTAAGAGAATGTAACTGATAAGGTTTTATAATTCAACACGCATTTTAAATCAGTTAACTCTATGATACTTTCCACTATAGTTCAGAATTATCTACAAATATTTCGTGACATATTTTTTTATTATAAGAATTTATACTTAACTGTTGTAAGTAGAAGTGTTTGTTCGGATAGATCTACAAATTTCAATTTTCATTAAAAAATACACTACATATTTCCTGAATTCACAAGTTTATAAAATAAGAAAATCACAAAAAGTTCAAAACTTCTTTCCTATTTTTGGTACTATAAATGGTTTGAATCATACGGCTCACAAACTTTTTATGTCACTTTTATTTGTAACATTTGTCTTGAAGAATTTATTTATTATAGGTAGGTATGAGGGCGCTACAACTTTTCCCTTAAAATTTCCATTTTTTACGGTTCAAACGGTCCAAAAAATATACGGTTATACTTTTAGGGTAAAAATGTATTGGTTTTACTTTTTAAGGTCTATGGCTAGAAATTCGAAGATATTTTTTTTTTTTAATTTAAGGCGCTTCAATATCTATGGTCATTAGCGCCCGGAACCTTCTGTAAGCACTGCCGGCCTCCGGACAGTGTTCTCTCGCTACAGAAAAACACTGTCCATCACCGAACAGTGTGCTGTAGAGGCTCCTAGGAAGAAAAAAACTAAGGGTAGTACTGGACTCGAACCCGGGACCCCGCGTGGGAGGATTAAAACTCTTTTAACCGGAAGATCTAGATTTCTGAATAAATTCTAAATTTTCTCGAAAACGATTCCAAAGAGTTTTTCTTAAACTTTATGATTTAAGTGCACTTACCACCCAGTGGTAGTGGTGAGTGCCCTTAAAACTTACTATTTTATATATAATTATAATTAGGGGAATTTCAACTTTTCAGTTAACTCTTTAGTTAAAATTTAATGAAAATCATTATAGCCATTTTTGAGAAAATTACGAAATACGCAAAAACCTATTCTATTGTAAAAACGTCTTTCTGGTTGACCACTTTTCTTAAAACTTGGAATTCTAGAGCATATTTAGTGTAACATACAAGTACATAGATAGCAGAATGTACATTTTACTGAATGCAGCCTACGACGTACTCCATCAACTACACCGTCTAGACAAGATATGTAACGAGAAACTTCTGTAGCACATTCTGTGAAACCGTTCCAACCATTCTGCCTTCACTAAAAATCTCCACTAATAAATATGCTAAGTTTAAAGAAAATAGTAGCTGGGATAATTTTCGAGAAAATCGCTAAAACTGGAAACATAAAAATAAAGTAGTACTTTGGTCGGTTGACAGATTTTGGCCGATAATATATCAACAGAAAATGGTTTCTGAGCATCAGAGACATTTTCCGTGGTAGCCTGCTTCATTTTGTGGTCATCGACCGGTTTCGGGCGTTCGCCCATCTTCAGGATGCGTTTGTCAGACAGTGTGATAACACAGACTTTCACAGAGCAAATTCAGTTTATACACTCCACAGAAACAGAAACAGAAAATGGTTCTTGTAGTTTTTTTTTTTGATTTAGGGTCTCATACATGAATATCATAAAATAAATAAATAATAAACCTTTCTAGATCTATGTTGAAATGTTGAAAACATCGGGAAACTTACGAATAACCTATGCAAGCATAATTCTTTTTTGTAAAGCTAAGTAAGTGGTAAGGTGGTATATAATGTTTAATCATGCCTTAATATTCCTTCAACGATTTACCAAGGCCTCCACATTTCAGAATTCGTTTGCGAATCTGATGTAGAGGCAGTGGTAATTCCAGTATGTGTATCAGCAGAATCTGAATGATGTGGTTCTGGAGTTGTGGATATATGCTCACTGGAAGAGGAATGGAGCGAGTGGGAAGGACTTGGTGGTGTAGTAGGACTGATCGGGGATGTTGGTCTAGGGCTAATTCGTCCGCCGACCACGGCTTTGAAAGCTGACCTGTGTTCTTCCATGCCAGGTAAGAGAATTGCCAGTTCACCTGATGGTAATCGGCTGGGCACTAACCTTAAACCGCCAGCACCTGCACTAGAATTATTATTTGAATTTCTATCACCACCACGATTGTTGTTAACATCTTCAGCTGAAGCTGTGAGAGTGTTGCCCACAGTTGATTCAGTAGTCGCAGTCGTGGCCAATGGTAACACTTGGCTCAACCCAGTTACACATCCTGTAAGATGTCCGACCAGCCTACGACGTACTCCATCATCTACACCATCTAGACAAGATATGTAACGAGAAACTTCTGTAGCACATTCTGTGAAACCGTTGTGGAATTTGGCTAGTACACTTGGATCTGATGCTACAGCACTTCGCATCTGTTCCCGTTGGATTTCTTGTAAATGTTTCACCGTCATTTCCAATATGTCAGCTTTTTCAAGTTTCGAATGACGGGCCGGCTGTAAAAAAAAATTATTTTTTAAGTGCGAGTTGCATAAATTAATTTAAATTGTTAAAAATCAGGTCTATCTCTAAATGGAAAATATGAGATTATGTTTGGGCAACATTGTTGTGATTTCAATTAACGTAGATCACTGGCAACTGGCAAAAACCTTCGGCTTAACTGCGTTTGTTTAGATTTGTACTTGATGTTCACGATCACTCTTACTGCTAGCTACATGAAGAAGTATTGAACATCAGATTTTCGAACTTTAATTTTCACCGGAAAAACGTTTTTAGGCCCCCTGAACACAGAAAAGTGATGTGTGCGAATATCACGATAGCGAAGTACATATATCACGATTCGTCAACTGAAAATATTACTTTAGCGAATGGATATTTATTTCTCACAGTTTCTTAAAAAAAAACACCAAGATTTTCTTTAAACTTTGTTTGCTAACTGTGCAACACAAGCAAACCTATCATTTTTATTTGAATTTTTTTTTTTTTTTGAAAAATTAATTTTTATATAATTGAGTGATGTAGACAGTATGACTTTATTACGTATAATAGTTAGTGTCAGTTTTTCGCGATTTTTCTAAAATAGCTCCTAAAACTTGCGACATTACAAGAAAGATTTGATCATAAATATATCTTTGACTTGAAACATTCTTTTGAGGAAAATTGCAGATTTTCTATGAAGTATGTGTATTTATATATTAAACATATAAAAACCTATTACTTTTATTTGCAACATTTTACAGGAAAATTTAATTTTGGGGGTTTCTGGAAAGCTTAAATTTCCCTTTCCGTGTCAACTAAAAACCCAAACATAGACACAGGACCGTCGGCAATCCGAAAGTGCAAGGGGTGTACCGCACCTGGCGGCAGATTTTTTGGGGTGGCAACTTTTTACAAATATAGACTATTTATAAATAGAAAATGATCTAAAAAAAAAATGTTATAAAAAGGTTTTCACCAAACAGTGTTTATTTTTTCTTTAGATGTCTTGATCAATAAAGTCAACAATTGAGTTTTTCTATTTTTATTTTGTGGCTTTCATTGAATTGAATAGGGCAATTTTTATGATTATGTTTTAAATAATGCTATTAAAAATTATTACAAAGAGGTGGTAGGAAATTCTAATATAGTACCTTCACAAAGCTTTCTCTCACTGCGATTCTCAAAGTGCATTCTTCTAGGTTTGAATTTTACCAAAATATTTGGTTGTCCCTAATATTGTTTATATAGAGTTCAATGGTAGCTCATAATAAAATTACAATATGGAGAGAAACTTAATATTGCAACATCCTAGAATTTCTTAAAATCTATTTTCTGGAAGATATCTAGTAATAGATCTATAATGAACCAAGAATTATCAATACGGTCCGAAATATCACGCAGATTAATTAACGGACTTTCCTAAAATTCGGAAAACGATATGGTTAGTTAAACCGTTCATTTTTAATTAAAATGGAGTTTAAGGTCGCACCTTCGTAGGTAATCGCCAAAAATACATTTTTCCGAAACAAATGTGTCAAATAAAAGTGACCTCTATGCTTTATGTAGTTAGTACTAAATTTTTTTTTAAACAAGTTGGAGACCGTATTGAAGAAAATCGAGAAAAAACATTCAAAAACGTCAAAGTTCTAGTTGATAAATTATAACTATACTTTACTTTTCTGGGTTGTTTTGTTAACGCTGGTAGTTGTGCTTACAGCACCCCCGCACAGACTGCTAATAACCATTTTAACAGAGGGAAAGTGACAAAAAAAACATCAGGACTAAACTGTTCAGTTTCTTACTCACGTCTTTCTTCATTGCATCCAATATGAGAGTTTTCAGTTCGTCCAAACAGTTGTTTATTCGAGCTCTCCTTCGTTTTTCCATTATTGGTTTGTTGCTCTATTTTAAAAAAAAGGAAAAAAGAAACTAATTTTAACTTTATGAATAATTAATTTTGCATGTTACCAAATAGACTAAAATTCATGCAAAACATAATTCTGTGGTTTGGTTCTAAAAAGGGCCAATGCCAATTTTTCACGCAAATGAGTTATTGGACCTTCAAGCTTTTTTCACTGAGTCCTATTTTATGCTATAACGGCCAATGTCTAAGTCTAACAATGTGAAAGATACATAATATATCGAAAGGGCCAAACTCACAGAAGAATTTTTCTTTAAAGATAATGAAAAAATGGCCAATGTCAGAAAAAAAATACACGGTGGCACCTACAGGTATCATAATTAGTGTACATTAATCATCACTGACCCCAGTTGATAAAGGATCCTGGGATTCTTAGTTTTTTTATTACATCTTACAAAATAAAGTGTTAAATTTTCAATGCTCATTTATACAGAAAACAGTGATTTTTAACATTGGCCCTTTTAAAACCAAGCCACAGAATTTATCTAATTCTTTTCTCCAGATCAAATTAAACATTACAAGAAAATCAAATGCATTGAACCTTAAGGTAAATCATGAACTTCAGTCCACAAGATAGCAGTCTGTAAGTAACTGCGCATAAATTATCACGGTCGATTATTACATCAAATTACATTTGTTAAATGTAAAATAGGGTCAATTTTAAAATTTTACAGCTAAACGAAGTTGTTACATCATTTTGTTGCTGAATAAATAAAAATAGTGTATGGATATGTTTGTCATTTTGCATCGTTTAGTGGTTAGCGCACTCACCTTTGATGCGAAAAATCAGGATTGCATTATCGTTGACCCGGCATTATGAGAAAAAATGGGAACTATAGGTTAGTTACCAGCGCACCTACTAGCGAAGCCGTGAACTAAACGGTCGTTATTTAGTAATGTTTAAGAAAAAGAAGAAATGGGAAGCCTTGGTAAGATGGACTGCTGGAATTGAGATCCTCAGGCAGACTTATGATTCCGGAAATGTCATCTACTCAGTCCGTTAAACTACTCTTAGAGCAAGCAATTCCCTGGCATCTTGGCCACAAGGGCAGCTAGATTCTGGATCACCTTCAAGAACTCTCATCGCACTAGCCTTTTGCAACATCTCAAAATTCCTTAGGAGTCAGTATGGTGCACAACAAATCTTAGGATTAGTGATTAAAATCCAAGGATGAAAATGTTTTGTTAGAAGCTATTCGCCAAGATTTACCCAGAGCTGGTCCTATAAAGGCCCACAGGCTTGGGATGATACTAGACATGCTTACATAGGCCTGGCTAGCCGATATACCATCAAGTTTTGAGATAAGGAAACAGCATTACCAGCATTGTGACACTTTTGAAGGAGTTGTTTGGCTGCGGTTCCAACATCTAGGGGCAGAGAAACCAATGTTTATAACCTTATTAGTCTGATTAACAAGACAGGACAGTAGAGTGAACTCATGAACAAATGAGAGGTTGTATTAGGTTCCACTGGGATAACGCTTATCACATGAATCTGCGGATTAGTAGCGTAAGACTATCCTATCAATCATTCATTTTAATCTAATTTAATTATATATTTTATTAAATTATATATTCTTTATTAAATATAATTGTTCAAAGAGGGTTATTTATTTATTTAGTTAAAATTATATTTTATTTTAGATATATATATTTAGTTTTGTAATTTTAGTGTTTCTTTACATAAATATTATATTATTTATATATACTACACTCTGTTTAATACGATATTAGATTTGTAGTCGAGATAAACTGTTGTAAACAAATATACGGGGATAGGTGTACTGCAATCAACTGGAAAAGTATCAACAAGTGGGCGTGTGTAAGTAACCTGTTGCAGGTATGTTATGTTTATAGTAGCCGCCGTTATCAAAGCATTGAGTCATAGTGCAAATTTCAGATCATGTTTGAATCAAATGAATAGATTTTTAATTCTTTATTATTAAATGAATACAAATTAAGTAATTTAACAAAATTACAAAAATAAATGACATTTACAAGTTTGTCTGACAGGTTACTAAAAATTGTTATTATAGTTTAAGGAATTAATTAACATGTTATTTTGTAGAATTACCTTTCTGAGATCAGCTTTGGACATGCCATAATTACTGGAATAAGTGGATGTCATAGCTAGTGGCATGTCTGAGAATTTGGCAGAAATCACAAGTGTTAAAAAACCACAAATTCACTACTCAAAAATAAAAATGTACACGATCTTTTTTATTTAATTCAAAAAACAAAAAAATAGTAACAGTTTTTCACTATCCAACTAACGACTGACAACTGACCAAAAAATCGCGGTTTTGTGACCGTATCTCATGTTTGTATACTCCTGTGGTGAGAGGGGGAAACCGTGGGAATGGTAACACCTGGTGGCGAACTTACCGGCACAACTGGTGCCTGTGATCAACCTCCCACCACTATGCATACATCATATCCCTACTCTTATTGCTTCCTTAAAGGTTAAAAAAAATTTCCCACACACACACACACTAAGGGCTTATATGCAACAGGGAGTCCCTTGAGAACGACCGAGCAAGAGACCCCCTCCTACATCCAGATTAGAAGGGCAACAATAGCGGTCCTTGTGATAAGTCTCTCTATTTAACTATTCTATATTCGAACCCTTTACATAGGACTTGTTACTTACTTGTCCTGTAAAGTTTACTTGTAGCAAACTTACTAAAGTAATATTGATGAATTGAAAATGACATAATGTTTCATTCATTATGAAACAGTGGTGAGGTTGATAACTTTTCTCTAAATGGAATTTTAAATTCTGGTGTGAAACACATACGATTTATCTTACTGCAGTTAATGTCATTTAAAATAACATTAAGAGAAAGTAAAAATTGACAAAATTTTTTTTAAGCTTCCAATTTTTACTCAAAAGTGTAATTGCTATAGATAAATAAAGGCGGTGGTGGGGGATACTAATAATTATCATAATAATATACTCGAATCTAATTACATTGTAGTCCTGAAGACAGTAGCTTGAACAAATCCCAATAACATTTGAAATATCCCCTATTGCAGGACACTGATTTCCCCGCAGATTATCCAGGTTTCTCTAAATTCAATTTTTCAGAGAAATGTTTCAAAAATCTGTGCTGTTAGCATTTCAAGTTAAAAGAAAATCATTGCATAGCCATTTTCGAGAAAATTTCAAACAATCTCGAAACCTATCCTGTTAAAATAGCACTTCGGATTAATTTAGGTTAATTTAGTTTTTTTTTTCTTCAAATTTGGAATTCTTACAATATTTTTAATGTAGTATAAATATCAAGTATTAGAACCAAATATTGCATTGCGTGGCACTATTTTTTTTTTTTCCGGCGCATCGACAATTATTATTATTATTATTTAATGGAGGGGAGGGCTAAACCCTGCGCTATCCAAAGCATCCATGGGCCCGTATAGTTGCCCCACTTACATGCTGAAAAAAAAAAAAAAACTTTCAGCACTTTCCCGGAACTCAAAAGGTCAATTTTCCAGGAAAAAAAGTAGATTAAAGAGAATCGCGAAAATTTAGACGGAAAAATATTTGGTGTGAAGAGTAAAACGAAATATTGCATTTTCATAGTTCTGAATAATTAAGTTATACGGGTATTATTCAGTTACAGATTTCGTATATAACTGAAAATATATATATTTGTATAATCAAAATAAAAGTTATATTTTGATAAGCAAAAAAGTTATATTTTCCGGTAAGAATTAATATTATATAGCTGAAAGAACCGTATAATAAACCAAAATAGACTTTGGAGGAATGTAGGGATAACCCATGCCCTATCTCAAAACCCCCTAAAATGCATTTTTGCCGGAACTCATAGACTTACATTTTTGTAATGTATATTCAAAATTTAAAAAAAATCGTTGGAGCCATATTTGTGTGGATAAAAATTGCAAAAATCTTTTTAGTAAAATGGCACTTCCGGTTGAGGAATTTTGATAGCTAACTTTCTGTAGGATCCCATGGTGATCCCAAAGAGTATATCAAGTTTTTACTTCCACCGATTTTTCGTTTTTAAGAAATGTTCACACACACACACACACACTGAGACCATGTTTTAAAAAGTTTCTATATCAGGACTAAAGGGACTTCATCAAAACTATATTTCCGATGAAAATTCAATATCGAAAATGAGATATGATCACAATACGTCCTGTTATAGCAAGCAATAAAAGATAGTAAAAATATTGAGCATCATTTCCATAAGATTTTTTTATAATGCATCTCTTAAATTGATTTTTTTTTAACTTAAAATAGTTACAATAAAATTTAATTCACCTAATGTTGCATTTTTATTAAGTTGGAATTTAACCTTAACCAATTTTAAAATGGCGAATTTAGAGGAAAGCCTAATGCCTCAGTTTTTCAGTTCTTACAGAATCTTCTGAAATCAATTTTTTTTCCGGAAATGTTTCAAATAAAAGTCATAGATGTGCAAAAGGGTAAGTACATCAGTCAAAAAAAAAAAAAAACCTTGTAACCATTTCCTGGTAAATTGTGTAATCATGATAAAAGGAAAAGTAAAGTAGGATTTCCGGTTGTCTGCAACCTTCGTGTTGGAACGTCTGATGCTGCTGTTTAATCCAAATAACAGTTTAACTTCCTGTGATTTCTTTGTTTGTGTTCCTTTTTACTCAAACTCATTTCTCATGATTTCCTCATTTAGAAAAACTAAAAATTATATTTCAAATTAAAAATTCTATTTAAAATGTGACATGAAGCATACTTCCTTTTACTATAATAATTCTAGACTATAATTATAATATTATAATCAAGAATATAATGATTAAGGGACGGTTATAGCTAAGTGGTTAGCGTACTGGACTCCCACGCGGAGGTTCCGGGTTCGAGTCCAGCTGTGCTGCTCTTAGATTTTTTCTTCCAAGAATCTCTACAGCTCACTGTCCGGTGAGGCTGGTAGTGTATTGAGAAGGTTCCAGGCGCCAATGACCATAGATGTTGATGCGCCTTTAAAAAAAAAGAAAAGATTATTAATATTTGTTAGCATATTTAATTACATGACGACTTTTATATAGAGCGATAGCTTTCCTCCGGTATTTTGGTCAATGAAAGTTTCATTAAAACTATCATGCGCAATAATAATTGCAAGATTTTATGCAAATTCCTGTAAATTTTATAAGAATGTATAAAAATAGCCCATTTCTCAAACTTCGGAATTTATCCAAAAATCACATCTTTCCTTCCATTTTGTGTACAAAATAGCTGACTCGTACACGAATCCATGGTCACAATTGAACAGTTTTAACTTGGTTGTTTATTTTCACAGTAGTTTGTTCAAAGCTAAAAAATAGTGCATATGTGAACGTGATATAATTAAAGGCTGCGATTTAAAAAATGACGCGCAATTGAAAATTGCAAGTAGGATAATAATTGATTTTCTTATTTCCTTCAATAATAAAGTTGTAACCATAACAACCAACCTAATATTTCAGTTTTTTTTTTCTTTCTTTCAATATTTACCTTTTTTTTTACCTTCTTCAGTAAGAACCGTATCTTACCTTGTCTATTCTTGTAACAGGTAGCAAACAGTATCCTTAACTGTACCCACTACTTCCTCTTCAATGAAATAAATGCTCTCCGCTAACACAGCCCCAATAATGAAACCTTGTTTACATTCACTCTAGTGTACGGAAAAAGTGGCCGCTTTTAAACTGCATCCACATTATCCTTTTCAATCTTCATTATTATTTTTTTTGTGTGACGCGTAGTGTGGCAAGTGACCTTGTTTACCTGTAACATTTATTTCTATTTATAGTTCTTACAGTATTTAATGTAATTTCTTCATTAGCATAATGGTTCCCTTATTACTACATCAATAATTATTCAGATTGTATACCATTTAAAGCATTTCCTTTTTTACAAGTTAATTTATGATGAATCATTTCCTTATTAAATGTTAATTAAGAAAACCAATTTCCTGTGATTTTCCTTTGCAGCTCTTCGTCTCATTTTTCAAAAAATATCAGTTTAATTTTGATATTTTTTTGTCCAATCAAATTTTAACTATACGTAGATATTAAAATAAAAATGGAGACACTTTTCTAAAAATATATCACAAATACTATCATCAACCTTTTGTGTAATCTCGAAGATATCGACACATGCAAAATCTATCTCTCTACTGAAATGAAATTTTGATTTTGTCTTCCTCTATTTGTATCATAATCAGGCCGAAATTATTAATTATTTGACAAAATTATGAGCATAGAATATTTGCGATTAGAATATTGGCAAAAATAAGGAAGGAAGGAAGGATCGTTACACCAATTCTATGAGAAAAACCATTGATGTGAAACAGCAATCACACAACTTTCTCTTTTTGTGTTTCTCAACTTCTCTTTGATGTTCTTCAACATCATATGTTTACAATATATTTGGTTTACACTAAATATATAATATAAATTTTGGAAACTTATTGAAATGGCATATAATCCCGGAACATAAAGTCCCAGCTCTCCCAGAACCCTGTAAATTAATTTTCTTCCCCCGAAAATGTACGATATACAATCAGATTCATTTTAAAAAAAAAACGCTAAAATTTAAAAAATCCGTCTTAATTTCTCTCATGGCAGACTGCTTCCTTTTATAATGATCGACCGATTTTGGTTGTTCACCAAATCATATCTTGAGTGTCCTTGGTATGTCTTGTAGACCAGCACAATTTAAAAATCAGGTTATTAAGGAGGAAAATCTGTGAAGTTTTCCAGCATCGATTATTACTTAGCTGGTAACTTTCATTTCCGTAATTAAGAGATTAGAAAATTCATTTCCCTAAGTAGTACCTAAATTAAATATGTTTGACCTTGGCGAGATCATTCTTTAAAAACATCTTCTTCGTGTTCAGATGATCTGAAATCTGAGACGAATGCAGAAAGTTCTTTAGGAAGACATTAAAAACTTCCGGTGATCAATTTTTTTTGGCGGAAGAAGGCGGAAACTAAACTAATGTCTAAAAAAAAGGAATAATGAGTATAAATAAAAGGTGATAGGAGTTAGATATTGATATCTAAGTGGATATTGTGGACGACCTCTGCCTCAACACCATGTAGCATCAGTTTAAATTTATACGTAAATGAGAGGCTTCCAAAACCCCTCTAAAATCAATATTTTGGGAAAATTTTTCAGATAAAAATGGTTTTTACCTTTCCAGTTAGAATTTTAAGTTTAAAGAAAATAGTTATAGCCGTTTCTGAGAAAACACCAAAAGAATTATAAACCAGTTCTGTAAAAGGGCGTAACCTTGCTGTTAACCAATTTTTCTTTAAATTTGGAATTCTAGCCATGCGTCTAATGATATTAATACTATATAGTTGCTAGAACCCCAAAATTGTATAGAAATGGTACCCCAGAACCCTCCAAAAAAATAAATTTTCCAGTTTCATATAAAAATGATTCGTATTTAAGTGTCTAGATACGATACGAAGTTTAAAAAAAAATCGTTAGATTCGTTGTCGACAAAATCGCGAAAAACGAAAAAAAAATTCAGTAATGTCGCACTTTCGGTTGATATGATGAAGTTGGTTTTTGTTATGGTCGTGTCCGCAGAGCTGAAAAGCATAAGAGAGAGATATTTTTCATGATAACCTGCTTCTTTTTTTGGTCATCAACCGGTTTCGGGCGTTCGCTCATTATCATCATGATATAAACAGTTTATATACACTTTATTAAATTAATATATTTGATAGTGTTCGAAGTATAAAGAAAAATCAGTTTATAAATGTTTAAATTGATTTTTTGCTCTGAGCAAAAGTCTGTATTATCAAGATATCTTGATGATGGGCGAACGTCCGAAACCGATAACCCACAAAATGAAGCCGACTATACGGAAAATAACTCTGTTGTTGATTTTGCCCGAACTCGTTCGTCGGATTCATTGGCAATAACCTAAACGAAATATCAAGTATGGAGGTTCCTGCAATGTTTCGTTTTTAAAATACATACACACAGTCCATCAGCTAAAAAAACAAAAAAAAAATGCATATCCAAAACGTGTATTTCAGATAAAAATGCAATTTTAAAAATTTGACACGAGCAATACTTACTTCTCATTCGATTAAGACAAAGTAAAATAAATGTGTCAATAATTTCTGGTATTTTATCCGTCGTAGCATGCATATTTATTTTTTCCTGACCGGTTTCGGATTCTAAGCAAATTCACCAAGTTTGTGTAGAGAGTTCACTTACATGTCATGTTTCTGTTACACTCACATTTGTTGGTTGTATATATGTATGTGGGGAGGTTATAAGGTGTATGAATGAATAATGCTCAAAGAATAATTCTTAGTGGTAAGCTCTACCCAAGAAGGCAGTTAATAGAAAATCAGCAAAGTTAGTAAGGTTTTATTATGGAAGGAAATATCTTCAAGTGTGTATTTATGTTTTGCCATGATTTCGGAACTTATCTTTTTCCCATAATTACTCATTTTGAAAAGGCATTTGATCACGAATTTTCTCTTATAATTGTAAAAAGAATTCATCAGTGTTAATGCATAAAAATATTGTCAAAGATGCTCATTACTAAAGCTCATTAAAGAAAATATTGGAGATCGATTTAAATATTCAAAGTTAATAATCGATTCAGAATGATTATCTAAATCAGCTGTTATTATGTATATATTATGTGCAACTGCTTTTTGAAATTTATGATTGATTGAATTTTCTGTTTAAAATTATATTTACATCTTACGATGTCTGTTTGTGTATATATATATATATATATATCCAAAAAATGATGCGGCTGAACTGAGCAGATAAATATTATCTTCACGGTTTGTAGCTACCGTGGGTATATTTGGTTCCATAGTTCATAGCGGTTTCAGTCCAACTCACAGATGTTTGATTACTACAGTCTGACAGCCGTATATAACTATTTTTATCCTGTCCATAAAGAAATAATTACTGTCAAAAATAAAAAAAAGGTGAAAAAAAAAAATAGATGATATAGAATTAAAACCATAAACAACGAAAAAATTAATTTTATTACTTCAGATCAACTTAAAGTTTGTTTTAATGAAATCACTGAGATGTTTACCTTAAGTTGTTTAAAGTACTAAGAAAAAAAAATTGATCTGTTTAGGCAACACAAAGAAATCATTCTTACGTATGAAGAAACCCTAAGTAATAATATTCGTGTGACTGGAGCGTGGCCTTGGAACATGCTGGAAAGTGGGGCATTTTAACCCCCCAAGTTTAGTTGTTGAAAGGACTTTTCATGTGTCAAGGGGGACCTAAAGAATACTTTTGACAAAACAAATCTTGGAACGGTAAATATTAATTTATTTTCATTTTGCAATTCTAAAAAAAAAAAAAAAAAATCTGGTATGAAACACTCTCTTTACTACAGTTTGCATAGTTATTGTTGACAAGTTTCATTCAGTCTTAGAATTTTTATTAAATTTAACTGATTTCAATAGCTGGGTGAACTTAAACTAAAAATACAACACATTAGGTAATCATGACGACTTTCCTACTTCTCCCCAGAACACCACTAAAATCTAATTACTCGGAAAAATGTTCCAAACAAAAGTTATATGTATAGTTACTATACCAAGTAAATTAAAAAACACTTGGGTATCTTTGTGTAGAGAAAATGGCAGGAAAACGAAAAAGGAAAGTTCAGTAAAGTGGCACTTCCGGTCAACAGGAATGTGTATAGGTAATTAGAAAACACCTTCAGGTTTGTTGCAAACTGACGTTTCGTCCATATTGCAATACTTCTTCAGAGTAGTGCCGCCTCTAAAGCTGAAACAACACTCTCTACCGCTGCTTATCAGATCCTGTGGAAGGACACCAAAGGTGTCCGAAACGTTGACAAATAAAACTTTTCTTTGACTCCAACCAACCAACATTTTGTTAACTTTGACGTGAAAAAATTCCCAATAAAAGTAATAGGTTTCATATTCATAGTTAAGGATAACAAATTTAATGAAATCCATTGGTGTTTTTTATGGATGATAAAATTGTAGAAAACTGAAATAGTTTCAGTAAAAACCCATTTCTGGTCAACCGGTATTTTTTAAACTCTCAGAATTTTTAACAAAATATTTAATTCTAATTAATATTATTTAAATGATAGTATTGTATAATAAACGATAATACCGCTTTACTGGAAAACATAATCCCTCCCCTCTCCGTAAACCATTTTAAATGAATTTTCCCGGAGAAATTTTTCAAATAATAGTTGTAGCGTTTTTTATGTTCATTAGTTTAAAGAACATCGTTGGAGCGGTTTTTAAGAAAATCGCAAAAAACTAATAAATCCATTCAGCAAGGTAGTACTTCTGGTTTGAGGAATTTTACCAGGTAAGTTTCTGTCGGGAACCGATGGTGATACCCAAAAGGAATGCCAAATATGAACGTTCTGCGTTGTTTTCATTTTTGAGCTATGCTGTTCCACATACATACACATACAGACCATTTTTTTTTAAAAAAAAAAAACACTTTTTTTGGATTCAGGTAACCTCAAAAATGTGTATTCCCGGTGTTATCGGAAATTTGACACGATTAAAATAGTATCCTGTAACAGCAATCAGACAAAGTAAAAATGTGTTAAAAAAAAACTTTAGAATCTTAAATATTGGACTAGTTATAAAATTACTCTAGATATTCTGATACGTAGTTTTTTTTCTATGTCTAGTAAATTGGAGAAAATTTTGTTTGTATGAATATATGAATAAATTTTGGAAATAAAGAAACGGTGAATAATATAAAACTTATTTCAATTTAAATAGTATTGCATAAAATGTTGCATTAATAATTTTTACTTTCTCTCACTCCTAGTAAAAGGAAGTATTACGATCGTATTAAATTTTCGAAATTGAGTTCACCGGAAATACATGTTTCCTGCTACCAACGCATTAGAAACGAAGATTTCGGGCAAAATCCATCAACCGGAAGTGTCACATTATTGAATGTTTTTTTTTTTTTCAGTTTTTCGCAAAAGCTAAAGTCGTGTGAGTGTTTCACACCACTTTTTTTTATATAAGATGTTTTTTAATGATTATTTTGGTCAGTTCAATGAAGAAAAAAATAAATAAGTAGACCAAACTATGAGAGCAACAGTTATATGAAAAGGAAATACTATGTACAGGTGTTTCCAAGTTCTAAACTGTGGGAACTGTGGCAAGGTAGGGTTGCCACGCGACTCCTCCTTATGAGTACGTACTTTCTTGTGTAAGGTGGAAAAAAAAAACTTCTCCCCCCCCCCCTTGTAAGAGATTTCTAAACCCTCCTATACCTTTTCATTATTTTCCCCATGTAGAAATACATGGAAATAAAAGGGCTTAGTTCCTATTATTCATTGAAAAGTTAGCAATGATAAATATCTTACCTGTTGTCCCATTAAATACATTATAACTAAGTAAAAATGCATAAGTTTTGCAAGCTGTCAAATAAATAGGTCATAAAATCTACAATTTAGTTTATTTTGACAAAAATGTTTGATTTGATAAAGTTATCAAGATATCAAAAAAATAAGCAGGACAAATAATGATAGGCTGATTATACTTCCTGTCTTTTTATATAATATGTGATTGATTCTTAATTGAAATTGATCACAAGGAAAAAAATTCTTGTGTGAAACACTTACACGGGGTTTTCTTTTACTGTAAATATCAGAGAACTTAATTTAGACTGCTTTGAATAGAAATTCCAAACAATGCTAATATAGGCCTGGAGAAATTACATTTCTTTTAAAATAAAAGGGTACCTTTTTACTTTCTCTTACTCCTAGTAAGAGGAAGTATTGTAATCGTGTCAACCTTTTGATATCGAGTTTTCACCGGAAATATCCGGTTTGAGGTCCCCTGAGTCCAAAAAAGTAGTTTTTAGCAAATAGTGTGTGTGTGTGTGTGTGTGTGTGTGTGTGTGTGTGTGTGTGTGTGTGTGTATGTATGTATGTGAACAGCATAGCGCGAAAACGAAAAACCTTAGAAAGTTGAAACTTCAAATTCCGTTTAGGTACTACCATGGGATCTGACACTACGTTATCTGTCGAAATTCCTCAACCGGAAGTACCACTTTACTAGTTGGATTTTTTACTTTTTTGCGATTTTCTCAAAAAATGACTCCGACGATTTTCTTTAAACTTGAAACATCAACCACACATACAAAGAGCTACAACTTTTATTTGAAACATTTCGCCGGGAAAATGCATTAAAGGGCACTTTTGGGGGAGCTGTGGGGTTAGGTTCCATCTATAGTGCTATTTCAGTTTATTAGACAATTCTGTCATCTAAATAATGTTAATTAGAATTAAATATGTTGTAGAAATTCCGAGTTTGAAAAAAATCACATAACCGGAAGTTCGTTTACTTTACCACTTTACTAAATGATTTATTCACTTTTTTTGAAATTTCCTCAAAAATGGCTCCGACGATTTTTTTGAAACTGCATATATAAACTAAACATGCAAAGATCTATAACTTTTATTTAAAACATTTCTCTGGGAAAATTCTTTTAAGGGCACTTTTAGGGGAGGGGTGGGGTGACGTTTTTCTCTAGAGTGCTATCATTCAGTTCATTTCATAAGAACTGAAAAACTGAAAAATTCTATCATCCAAACATAATTAATTAGAAATAAATAGATGGCTGAAATTCCGAGTTTCAAGAAAATTAGTAAACCGGAAGTGCGCTTTTACTGAACAGTTTTTTCTGTTTTCGACGAATTTCATTAAATTTGGTACACAAACTATAAAATTTGTCAATTATAATTTTGAGAACTGGAGTAAGAGAAAGTTGTGTGAGTGTTTCACACCACATTTTTTATAAATACTATTTTATTCCTGATGTTCCATAACTTTCCATTTACTATAAAATTATAAGTGACTGCGGCAAGGACAATTTAGAAATGAAGCATTTAAAATTTTCTTATTTGCTTGAAATTCCTTGAATTTTATAAGTTTCACCTGGAGTTTCACAATTATTTTCTTTGAAGAGATGTCGATAAAAGCCAGTTTGATGCCATCAAAGTAATTCTATTATCGTTTATGCATTCCAGAAAACAAGTAATTTAATAAATTTCCATAAATATAAATAAAAAAAGAATTGCACTTATTTATTCTGGCAGAAACAAAATCAAGATAAATTAAAACGGAGACCATTAAAAGATTACGTAAAAGGGATGAATATATTTAGTTTACTTGAAAATTATTCAAGTAATTCACGCGTAGGGTACAAGGGTCCAAGCTGAAGTTACCAAAGGTCATTGGATTACACTGAACATGTTTTTAGTTTTAAACACTTCCTTTATAAATATAAGTGTTACAGGAAACTAATGATTGTTACATCTTTTTTATTCCATAATTTCCGGTAAGGAACACGCTAACAGGTGACTAATGTCTACTTATTTAGTTAAAATAATAATAATAATAATATAAGGGAAGGGAATAGCTAAGTGGTTAGTGTACTGGACTCCCACGCGGAGGGTCAGGGTTCGAGTCTAGCTGTGCTACCCTTAGATTTTTTGCTTCCTAGGAGCCTCTACAGCTCAGTGTCCGGTGATGTTGTCTGTAACGAGAGAACACTCCGGATGCCGGCAGTGCACTGAGAAGGCTCCGGGCGCCAATGACCATAGATGTTGACGCACCTTAAATTAAAATAATAATAATAATAGTAATGGGTATTTATGAATAAAATTGAGTAAGTATATTATGCGCAATAATTTGGAGTAGTGCTTCATTTGTTAAGAATAAATTAATGTTCGTAGTGAGCAATCTAGTCAGGTGCAAAATTTAGCGAAGTGTAATTCACATTTCATAAGAATACAAACAATCTGGTATGAAACACTCACACGACTTTCTCTTACTGCGAAATGGCCAATTTTTTTCAAACTTACAATTCTTATTGGTGTTTAAAATCGTCGGCATTTTTATGGAGAAAATCACAAAAAACTGAAAAACTTATTCAGTAAAGTCGCACTTCCGGTCAACCGATTTTCTTCAAACTGAATATTTTAACAACTTATATAATTCTAATTAATATTATTTAGTTGGCAGAATTGTATAGCACATTGTTGAACATTAAAATAGCACTTTAGAGGAAACCATTACCCCACCTGTCTCCCAAAAGTGTCCTTAAATGAATTTTCCTGCAGAAATGAGTCAAATAAAAGTTGTAGCTCTTTGTATGTGTAGCTGATATATCCAGTTTAAAAGAAATTAGTTGGAGCCGATTCTAAGAAAATCACAAAAAACCTTCAGTAAAGTGGCACTTCCGGTTGATACGATCTGAAGCGGTGGTAGTACCTAAAAGGAATGCCAAGTTTTAGCTTCCTGCAACTTTTCATTTTTGAGATATTCTTTTCACATACACACAGACCATTTGCTAAAAACTACTTTTTTGGACTCAGGCGACCTCAAAATGGATATTTCCGATGAAAAATCGATATAGAAAATTTGACACGATTACAATACTTCCTTTTACTAGGTGTAAGAGAAAGTAAAAATGGTAGTAAATATTCATGTGTTTGAGTATATAATAGAATTTCATAAACATGTGATTGAAGGGTTCATTAAAATAGTAAAAAAAAAAAAAAGAAACTTGCAAACTGCGCAACCGCAAGCGCAGGTTGCGTGGGGCCTAAAAGTGCTAATTATAATATTTGGACAGAGCAGGCACATGTACTACAAGTACAAAAAAAAGATCGTTAGAAAATTGGGTTGTATTAAATATTAACAAAAATTACGAAAGAAACTACTTACATATTTGAATGGTGGTTGATCCATAATTACATATTATCACAACAGAACGGTCTATTTAAATCATCTTAGGTGCCCACCCACCAACTATCACAGCTTCCCGTCGATTGCAAAAGAAGTGAATAGTGAAAACGTTTATATTATATTAATTCTATAAATCAATGTGCTACAGTGTTTTAGAAATGCAAGCAAAGTAAAACAGATAAAGACGTCCTGTATGCTCTGCTGCCTTTGGCAGCTGATAAAAGAATCACTCATTATAATAATTGTTTTTATTAATTAATTTAAACAGGGAAATTCCAAAAGAAATTATGCTACTTAAATAATGTTTCTCCCAGCTACAGGAAGCAAAAGTAGAAGTGGAATTGTTTGTGCGTTAGTTGATTTAAGTTACACAAAAACTTAACCATACTAACTGTTAAAGTTTATAAAAAAAATCAGAGTTCAGCAGAAATAGAACTTATTCTATTAATATAATATTTTCGTTTTGTAATTGTATGGAATCAAAGTCCACGCGCTGGCTGCAATTCTCTTACAAACAAATCAGTAGTCGAGCTGGATCTGTCCGAGAGACACACATTTTGTTACATGTAATAGCGACACAGCGCCATTGGTGAATATTTTTCATCATTAGTTTTTCATCTCGTTAGAGAAAAACAGATCGTTGCACCCTGTGGACGATTCTTGTGGGGCCCCATCACGGCTCCGCACTCAAGTGTCTCTCAAGAGAATTTTTTCCTCATACATCTACATACAAGATTCATAGCTACCAGCCATTCAGACTCAGAGCCAACAGCCGCTTCATCTATCACTGCACCATCGCCCATCACTTTCCGTTTTGTTGTGAATATTTATTTCATATTGGATTGAAGTATGTAAGTGCCATACTTTTATAATTAACAAATAAACTATTGTGTTTCTGAACGATTTTCAATTCAATTCAAATACAACAATTTTCCTGTTAGAGGGTTATTTAACCAGCACCTCTCAATTGGTGGGAGCTCCCTCGGGCGTAATACTCGGAGAATATCACAAACATATTTGGTCCTCCGACCTGGATTTAATAAGCATCAAAATTCTTTGTTAAAAATAAAAATATTAATAACCCTCCGAGACCCAGATTAACTGACACTTGAAATCTACATTTGGAAATTGTTTGCTATTGCATCTGCCAAATTAATTAATATAGGCTGGAATTATATTTAAATTTATATTTATTTATAAATTATATTCATAATCATAATCATTAATCATTATCATTAATAAATATCATAGCTAAAGTGTCAGTGATTAGATACTCAGATAAAATTAAAGTATTAATTAGTTTAATTCAGAAAAAATTGTAAAAGTGTGTGATTTATTTTCGTATTTAATTTAGAATGGGTTTACATTTTAGGATTAATACTGAATATTGACCTAGTTAATACATAGTGAAGATTAATACGCATACCTATTGACCTATTGAAATAACTTACTTTTTGCAGTTTTTGTTTTGGTTAGTTGATAGTTAAATGAACAACAGTATTGTTTCATTTTTGTTCTGTTTAAAACTATTTTTTTTAGATTTTTCTTTAGTTAATTTATCTAGATAAACTCATTATGCATTTAAAAAAAGGAATGAAATAACTACTAAATAAGAAAATCGATATTGTATAATGATATCGTATATTTTGTTTCATTGTCAGTCTGTTAAAGTGGCAAACAGATAACAGTTTGTTTTGTAATATTTACAGTAAGTTAAAATTAATATAATTTTTCAGTTAAATCATACTGTGTATATTATACAGCTATATAGTGATGTTCGTCAGAGAAATATAATAATCTCTGTGAAAATGTTTATTCATATGTATTGATGTTTGTCCATAGGTATGTAGTTCTGTGTTTTCCTTTTGGAACAGTAGGTGCCATTTGTGAGACAGAGCATTTTATTCACTTCCGTTTCCTTTATTAGGCAGTGGAGTTGTTGACGGTTTGAGAGTTTAATAATTTTTACTCACAAATAATTAGGTAATGTTTAATCATACTACTCTTGTCTTTTTCTTTCTTTGAATTTTGACAGATATTTTCTCATCATTGTGTGTTCAGGTTTTTGTCAAATTCTTTGCATTAAAAGTTAATAATGCCTCCGAAAGGTGATGCTAGTAAGTCAGAGTTAAGATTAAGTGATCTAGAAGATGAAGTAAATGACTTGATCGATGATCTAAAAGAAACAAAAGCAGTAGGTCACGCCTCGGTAAGTGACCCAAGTAAATTTCCCTTGCTTCAAGCGCGATTGTCGCGTATTGACGACACTTATAAAAAATTTTTGAAACTTGTTAATGAAGCCATAAGACTTGCGTCATCTCTGGAAAGGGCCGAATGTGTAGAAAGATTAAGTACTCTAAGAATAAACACTCGAAGGGTTTACTATGAAGCCTTATCTTTTAACACAAGGGAAAATATTGATACTTCAAGTCCTATAAGAGTTGCTAATGTTTCAAATCCTTGTGAAACTCAACCTTTTATAAAGCTACCTCCCATAACTTTACCTACATTTTCAGGTGATATTACTACTTGGGCTTCCTTTAAAGATACCTTTATTTCCTTAATTCATTCAAATATCAGATTAAGTCCAATACAGAAATATCATTATCTCAAGTCTTCTTTGAAAGGTTCTGCCGCTCATGCAATTTCTTCCATTCCTGTTACTTCCCAGGATTATGCTCAGGCTTGGAATGCATTGACACTCCGTTACGATAGTAAACGTCTTCAAGCAACTAATTATTTGAATAAAGTATTCACCTTTAAACCTTTAACCAAAAGGAATTATCATGCTTTAGAGCAATTTTCTGAGGTTGTATTGGAGAGTGCTAATGCGTTTTTTAATTTAGATTTACCCGATGCTGCTGGAGTTATTCTGTGGTCCTTGTCAATGAGATTACTTGATCTGAAGACCCGAGAACGTTTTGATCAGGAGTTCTCTGATCACTCATCGATTCCAGCCTTTAAAGATTTCGCAGAATTTATTCATAAGGAGCGTGTTATGCTGCAGGCTCAATCAATGACAATGGCTACTGGGATAGCTTCATCAGTTCCGACAGCTAAGTATGATAAAATTTCTAAACAAGTTTTAATGTCCACTGAAGGTTTCAATTCATCAAATAATTGTCGGTTATGTAAGGGCAATCATCGTTTGTATCAGTGCACAAAATTCTTATCCCTCACTCCTTATCAGCGTTTTGAACGCATTAAATGTTTGAAATATGTTCTAACTGTTTATGTGCTCATCATTCTTCCAAATGTCCCGTTACTAAACGATGTAGAAATTGTAATAAGAAACATAATACCCTTTTACATTTCTCCTCTTCAATGAGTGAATTGTCTACTATTAGTCAGCCTTCCAAACGAAACGTCTCCAAAACTCATGTTACTGAGTCGAATGAACAAACTAGAAATGGAGTCACAATTAACTCGGGATCGTCTCCACCCCCTAAGGATAGATTGGAACATTCAAAACAACCCGCTACTTCAGAAAGTGAAAAGGGAGTTATCTTTTCCACTTCTGGTGCCCAAGAAATTAATGTTCTATTAGGCACAGCAATAGTGAATATCCAGGTTAATGAGGAATTATTCCCAATTCGAGTCCTCATAGACTGCGGATCACAGAGGTCGTTCATAACTACGTCCTGTGCTAACGCATTAGGTTTACATTGTGTAACCAACCCACAAAAACTTAGTGGATTTGCCGATACGCCCATTAAGGGCGGAAAGTACCAAGTGTCTTGTATCCTGACTCCAAGGGATTCATCTTTCGAATTAAGAACCAACGCTGTTATTGTACCGCATATAACGGAAAAATTACCGGTATCCCCTGTGCCCATTGATGTAAGGAAACAATTTGAAAATTATAAATTAGCAGATCCCTTCTTCTGGAAACCCGGAAAGATAGATTTTCTCCTTGGGGCAGATTTATTTAGCGAAATTCTTTTAGGAGAATCCATAATTTCCAAAAACGGATACCCTAATGCTATCAACACTATTTTCGGATGGATTGTAGTAGGAAAAATGGGAATAAATTGTGAAGTTTCAAACCCCTCTATGACTTTAATGACCTTAAACCCTTCCACTGAGAAGGAACCATTAGATCATCTCATCCAGAAATTTAGGGAGATTGAATCTGTACCTTCGGTGTCTAGTCATAGTCCAGAAGAGATCCATTGTGAGGCGCATTTTGTTAAGAATCACTCTCGGGACGAAACTGGACGTTACATGATTAAATTACCATTCAAAGAGCCAACTTCTGTCCAATTGGGCGATTCATATAAATTGGCTGCACAGCGATTCCGGAGGCTTGAGTACCGCCTAGATAAAGATCCCTCTCTAAAAGAGGAGTATTCCCAAATTATTCGTGACTACTTAAACTTAAATTACATAAATAAAACACTTCAAATGTGTAAATATTTTCTCCCACATCACTGTGTAAGGAAAGAAAGTTCATCTACCAAAGTGCGAATTGTCTTTGATGCTTCCGCGTCAACAGAACTAGGCTCATTAAATGATAAACTTTTAGTAGGTCCCAAACTCCAATTAGATATTCAAAATGTAATATTAAACTTTAGACAATATCGTTTTGTAATTACGTCTGATATTTGTCAAATGTATTTACAAATTTTGGTGCATCCTGAGGATCGCCAATGTTTGCATTTTCTGTATAGGTTCAACAGTTCTGACTCTTTATCACAGTTTGAATTGAACCGTCTGCCTTTCGGCTTGGCTTGCTCCCCCTTTTTATAGCTATACGTACGTTACGACAATTAGTGTCTGACGAAGGTTCTCCTTATCCACTAGCATCTTATACTTTATTAAATGAAATCTATGTCGACGATATCCTTACCGGCGCTGATTCCTTTGAAGCCGCCATACAACTGCAAAAGGAGTTAGTACAATTACTGAAAAAAGGAGGGTTCACCTTAAAGAAATGGTCAAGTAATTCGAAAGAGTTAATGTCACATATCCAGCATGATGTTCAAGAGACTCCTATTTGCTTCGCGGATATGGATAATCCGTGTATTAAAATACTGGGAATGAAATGGGACCCAATGCTAGATTGTATTGCTTATAATATTCGCCCTCATGAAGTTATACTAACTAAGCGAGGCATAATGTCCACTATAGCGCGAATGTATGACCCTCTGGGGTACCTCGCTCCTGTTATTTTTAAAGCCAAGTCTATGTTGCAAAAATTGTGGACTTTAAAGTTAGATTGGGATGAACCAGTCCCACAGATGATTGCAGAATCCTGGAACGAATTTTGTTCTGAATCACCCATACTAGGGGAATTGCGCATCCCTCGATGCGTTTTCTCATCGAAACAATGTCATAAATCTATTTTAGGATTTGCCGATGCCTCAGAGTTGGGATCTGCGTAACCAATATTGCTCAGGGTCTGTTGAAACAACACTTTTACTCGCAAAAACGCGGTTGGCCCCATTAAAACCTCTATCTGTATCCAGACTTGAAGTGTGCGCAGCAGTTTTGTTAACACAAATGTTACTAAGTATTCAAAGTTTTCTGAAACCATTGTCTATTGATTCCACTTTTCTATTCTCGGATTCTAGTATCGTGCTAAGCTGGATTCGCTTACCGCCTCATACATTGAAAACCTTTGTGGCGAATCGAGTAACGATTATATTGGAGGAACACTCTGATGTGAATAATTGGTACCATGTAGGATCTAATGATAATGCCGCAGATGTTGCGTCACGTGGGCTTTCCCGTGCGGCGCTCATTAATCAAAAGCTGTGGTGACATGGGCCCCAGTGGTTAAACGATTCCTCCTCAACATGGCCTATCTCGAATCAATCCACTTTTCCTGTTCCCGAAATGAAATCGAAGGCAGTAACTTTAATTAACAAATTGTCTTCCTCGAGCTTTATTGAAATAATAGGATGATTTTCGTCCTATACAAAATTACTTAGAACATTCGCTTGCGTTTTGAGATTCGTGAACAAACTGAAAAGAGAATCAACCGCTAGACAGATAGGAACGCTGGGATTAAATGAACTGCATAAAGCGAAATTGACCTTGATACAGGCTACTCAGTGGCATCATTTTCATTTGGAACTGCCTCTAAATAACTCCAAGAATTCGTCTCTAACTCTTTGTCCCCATTTATAGATTCATGGGGAATTGTCAGGGTGGGCGGAAGGTTAACTAATAGTCCCTTAACATACGAGGCTAAATTTCCAATATTACTTCCTTACAAATCTCATTTCTTGGAACTCTTAGTCGATTACTATCATAAATGTTATCTACACGCGGGTCCTCAACTCTTGTATTCATTAATTCAACGAAGTTATTGGATCCGGTCGTCGGTTAATAAGATCTCGTATACGTCAGTGTGCAACTTGCTCCAAATTCTGCAAGAAGGATATCACTCCATACATGAGTGACCTTCCACGAACAAGATTCGAGCAGGGCAGATGTTTCATAAACACAGGCATAGACTTCGCCGGTCCATTCATGACCAAAGAGACCAAACGTCGCAACTCGACGTTGTTAAAATCCTATTTTGCCTTATTTGTCTGTTTGAGCACAAAGGCTGTTCATCTTGAAATCGTTTCTCAACTGTCAACGGATGCGTTTTTGGCAAGTTTAGACGGATTCATTGCTAGGCGAGGACTGCCGTCGAGGATCCTCTCTGATCATGGCACAAATTTTATCGGTGCTGAGAGGTATCTAAGGAATTTGTACACATGGCTTAGAACCGAGGAAGTTCAGACCTCTATCAAGAACCATCTTAATAACCAGCAAGTACATTGGGAATTTATCCCACCAGCAGCTCCTCACTTTGGAGGAATCTGGGAAGCAGGTGT
The DNA here is from genome assembly GCA_011037195.1 of Triatoma infestans. Taxonomy (NCBI): domain Eukaryota; kingdom Metazoa; phylum Arthropoda; class Insecta; order Hemiptera; family Reduviidae; genus Triatoma; species Triatoma infestans. The sequence continues at coordinate 11,433 of JAAEAF010002517.1, read as the reverse complement.
TAAATCCTTTAAGCATCACTTGTATCGGGTGCTAAATGGGCGATCTTTTACTTTTGAAGAACTGGTGACACTATCTACTCGTATAGAAGCCATTTTAAATTCACGCCCTCTTTATCCGCTTTCCAATGCACCTCATGAATATGATGTTTTGACTCCAGGACATTTTTTGATTGGGGCTCCAATGGTGTCCTTGCCGGAGCATAATTTCCGAGAAACTCCTATTCATCGTTTATCCCGGTGGCAATTCTTGCAACAATGCATTCAACACATATGGTCACGTTGGCGGAGAGACTATCTAAATTCCCTTCAACAACGGGTTAAGTGGAAGGAACAACTAGAGAATTTACAGGTTGATACTTTAGTATTATTGAAGGAACCTAAGGCTTCTCCACTTCAATGTCCTACTGGCCGAATTATCGAAACTTATCCGGGAATTGACGGAGTGACCCGTGTTGTTAAACTTAGGACTCCAAATGGAGAATATGTTAGGCCTGTCACACAAGTGGCACCTCTGCTTCCAACCTAATGCATCCTGAAACTGTAAAGTTATTCTGCACAACTTACATTGTATTCATTTTTATAGTTTAGCCGGATTTTTTCTACTAAAAAATGGTGGGCGGTATGTTAAAGTTTATAAAAAAAAATTCAGAGTTCAGCAGAAGTATAACTTATTCTATTTATATAATATTTTCGTCTTGTAATTGTATGGAATCAAAGTCCACGCGCTGGCTGCAATTCTCTTACAAACAAGTCAGTAGTCGAGCTGGGTCTGTCCGAGAGACACACATTTTGTTACACGTAATAGCGACATAGCGCCATTGGTGAATATTTTTCATCATTAGTTTTTCATCTCGTTAAGAGAAAAATGGATCGTTGCACTCTGTGAACGATTCTTGTGGGGCCCCATCACGGCTCAGCACTCAAATGTCTCTCAAGAGAATTTTTCCTCATAATCTACATACAAGATTCATAGCTACCAGCCATTCAAACTCAGAGCCAACAGCCGCTTCATCCATCAACTACACCATCGCCCATCACTTTCCGTTTTGTTGTGAATATTTATTTCATATTGGATTGAAGTATGTAAGTGCCATACTTTTATAATTAACAAATAAACTATTGTGTTTCTGAACGATTTTCAATTCAATTTAAATATAACAATTTTCCTGTTAGACGGTTATTTCGCCAGCACCTCTCAATTGGTGGGAGCTCTCTCGGGCGTAATACTCTCCCGCGGAGCATATCACAAACAGTTGGTTTGATTAATTATTTAAGTGAGAAAAAGTGGGAAAGGAGAGGAAGAGGATCGTTACATCAAAATAAAACATTTTACGGCCTCTTCCAATTAAAATATTTTAAAATTCTTATAGAACAAGGGTAGGTGCCAAGTTATGCTATCTAATAGTAACTTAGCAATAACTACGAAGAATAACGGCTACCAAGTCACTACTGTGACTCTCAGGCAACTGTAAAACTGCAAGAATATGCGGAAATTACCAATACAGAACTTCCCCATGAGGCCGCGCATGCCAAAAAGATAGCGTTCGCGTCTTTGGTGCGAGTGGTAGGTTTTGATAAGTGTGGAAGCACCGGAGGCGTATACCTCGCATTACTAATTTAAGTGGATAAGTACTGTTGATAGTGGACTCTCATCTGGTTTTGCGATTGTAGACACAAGGCGATGAGAATCGCTCATGCTCATCAAATATTACCAATTCAAGTCTCGACTCTAAGTCTTTGCCTTGTGTGAAGTGTTGCGTCAATGGATATTTATTTTAGTTTGATTTCCCAATGACAAGGAAACATACCTGAGAGTGCCAACCATCAATATTGTGTAAAGTCCTAATCAGCATAATATAAGCTTCGGCTAACAGTATAGGAGTTGGCGCACATTGAGGATCACCTGCTAACAGTTCCCTTGCACCTCCACTCATTTGCATTTCAGTTATTCTAACCTAAAAGAAAAAAAAAAAGCATTTAATCTTAGATCAATAATCACAAAAAAACAGAAGAGTGAATATTACCTTTTCACCAGGATTGGTTGAATAAAAAACTACGCAAGGAAATAGTGGTGTAGATGTATCCAAATCTTGGAATACAATTGTAGGTTCATCTCCATTTTTACCCAAACTTAAAGTCCTAGCGTCAGAATCAAGTACAGCGGTAATGACATCTCCTTGAGTGAAAGATGGAAGACATAATCGTAGTTCACCTCCATGATAAAGATTACCACTAAAAAGTTCTAAATAATGTTAATGCCCAGTATAAATGATATGAATAAAGTTTAAATCATCGTTTAACGGATCAAATTACAATCTACCTGTAAGCTCTGTATAGCCACATATCCTTAGTGGTACGATGACTGTAATCCTGGATAGGCCATTTAGATATTCCTACACAGGTTCCTTCATTCCCTTTATGCTCTTTTGTGATAATAAACTTCCACTGATAACAACCTGCAGAAATCCGGGAAATAATTCTAATTAGCGCACCTTTTAAATAAATTTTGAAAAAACAAATGAAATATTAATCAGTTCAATGACAAACCTGAGGTAATAGCAACATTTGCAAGACCGTATCCTCTGCCGCCAGGACCATGCGTAAGAGTATCTCCTCCAGTATTTTGATCAACAGTACAACATAAAAGTTTCTCTGGATCAAATCCAATTTCCATTAAACATTCTTCATTTGATGTTTTACTACTACCACTGGGACCGGGTATTACTCCACCGGTATCACCTTGAATAAGTAATTGTTGTGAAAGGATACATTCACTGTATCCATGAAAGTTATATACTTCTGAAACTATACAGATACAGCATAAATACATAAATAACGTGTTCCGAAATAATTTTAAAAAAACTCATGAGGCGTGATGAAAATAAAAAAGAATTGCTAGTGATGAAAATAAAAAAAAGAACTGATGATTCTTCAAATGAATCAATTGTTGATTACCGAAGAAGAATTAACTTGACCATCTTCGCCTCAGAAATGAGTAGGAAGAGATGAATGGTAGAGTTATAAGATGAAAGTTTTCGTGCAAGCCCAGGATTCATTCTTTAACAAAAACTATTCCTCTAATCATTTAGATAATTCTATTAGAATGGTAATTAGATTATAAGATTATTAATAATGAGATTATTTCATGAATTTTTGTGGAATATATTATTGGCTAAGTTCGACTGTTGTTCAGTCTTGGATTTTATAAAAATTTTATTAATTGTAATTTTGATTGTATATCAATGGGAGTCTACTGATAAAATGTAGTGTCTTTGGTGTTTGAGCCTTGTTATTGCATTTATTGTCAGTCACATGTCTGTTGAAGGTATTGTACTGCAGCACCGCAGGGAAGTGCAATTTAAAATTATTGAAGAGCATATAGTACGTCTGAATTTTTGAAGTATTCATTTCATAACAAAGTTATAATTTCTAGTTAAAGTAAAAGAACTTACAAGAAGACTGTGGACTGGTAAGTCTTTCCAATTGTTCGTCTAATTCCATTTCCTTAATGTACGCTTGACGTTCAGCCACTGCCTGTGGCATAGCCCAAACATTAGCTGATAACTGACTGAATAACACTCGAACTACTTGTTGTATATGATGTTGTGGCGCTGTTGCCGCAGCTTGAGTTGTCAATAAACTGGTCAGTAATTGTAATGGAAGCAATCTAGACCTAAAAAAAAAAAATTGGGGGGGAGGATTCAATCCTTGGAGAAGGGCAAACATATAGATAACATAATGATAATAGCAATTACCTAACAGACTGTGAAGAAGCGAAACTGGTGTGCGTATTGGAAAGTGAAAGAAGAGCGTGCGTCCAAGCAGGATCGCTAGCTATAGCTTCCCTCATGGCTGGTGATACACAACAGGAAGTTAACAATATCAGTAATTCACCCAGCTGATTTTCAGCGTCACCGCAACTTTCACAGCTTTCTCTAAAACTTTAATGTTCAGTTAGCAGTCTATATTTGTTAAGAACATAACAGTCTAGGTCAAAGATATTTATTTTAGCAAATAAATAAATACTCACAGATCATATTCTGTATCATCCTTTAATGTACCAATCAGTTTTATAATATTCTGCAAATACGTTAATAGAACTGAGACCACAGTCACTATAACATCACGTTCTAATTGACCACCATATAAGGCTGTACTGATTGCAATTATATGTAAAAGATTTGTAGCTGGTTTGGCTAAGCAAATATTGTTCGGTACAAAAGTTTGTTCCAAAACTGAAGTCCCACCGGTAGAAATATCTACTAAAGTTGGAAGTAATCCACTTCTGACAATGTGGGTAAGATCGGAAGCAGAATAACGTACACTCAATATGTACAGCGTTAAAGATTGAAGCTTTTCTGTTTTTACTGAAAATAAAAATAATTATTTTAATATATCTATATTAAAGTTATTAAAATACTGAAAAAGCAAAACCGTTTTTTCGGAGAGAAATTACTTAGTTATAATTCTTTAACTCCAACATATCCTTTAAGACAGGGTGCTACGCTGTCTAGCTAAGAACTCCTCACTAATCTTGCTAGATACTAATGGTGCTTGAAGAATTTGTTTTTAAAGTAAATATCTTATGGATATTTTTGAATCTTTTGTATAAATATTTTTGAATCTTTTGCCTGACTTTAAATGTTATCTTTTCTTTTGAAATTACCTACTTAAGAATTTAGACCTATTCTATAACACATATATCTCCTAGTAAATTTTGTGTTTTTTAACTAATAATAATAACATTTATTATTCGTAATTTATATATTTTAAAAGTAACCGAAAGACCCCTGGCCAATTCCATCGGGTGAGAGTTGTTGTTTTGAGCATCAACTTACAAATTATTTCATTTCAAATATAACAAAAATGAAAAACAGCATAAACAAAAAGTGCAAAAGCTAATAACAATGCATATGTTACCGACAAAGTATGAAATTCAGGCATTATAGAATGCCTAGGCATTTCATATAATACCTAAAGACGTCAGGCAATGTGTAGAATTTACCCTATTTCTCTAATTTGCATAGGCATTCTATAGAATGCCCACAGCAAAGCAGGCAAAGTAACCTTCCCTGTGCAGCTATGTAGTTCGTGAGTTTATGTGTTCAGGTTGTCTATAAAGATGGATAAAAATGTGTTTCGATGCCGCTTTGAGGAGGAACTGGCGCAAGGAATAGTGTATTTTTAACAGATGAACGTTACCAGCTACTTGTGAAAAGCCTTCAGGAAGCTAAATTAACCGCGAGAAAAACGCCGAAACATTTCTGGCTTTTAAAAAGATTTGACGTAATGTCAGTACAACAGATAGATATGCAATTAATGGATACAGTTTTTAAGTCTTTCCATACTTTGCCTAAGACGACGTAGACATTCTATAGAATGCCTAGCCCAAGTATGAAATCAAAAGGATATTTCTTACTTTGCCTACAGTAGTTAGGTATTATATGAAATACCTAGGCATTCTAAAGAATGCCTGAATTTCATACTTTGCCGGTAACACATATACATATACATATCAATTAATGCAAATATAACAATTATATATTCATAAACTTGCCTCTGCACCTAAACCTGAGTAATTACCAGGAGGTAAAAGGGAACATACCCTCCCTAAAGCCCTTCAGGATATTAAGATTCCTTAAGGATCCTTGGGGGGGGAGGGGCTGTAGACGAGAGGCTCGCCCATGGCACTTGAGAGGATGCTGTAAGCTAGCCTACGGCCCCGAGAGGCATAGCACAATAGACCGTGTAGGTCGCAGTGCAACGGTCTCTCCCGCCCTCCCCCACAAGAAAAAAACATTTACACTACGGCCCCAAGCCATTTTGCAATAGCTTACCCTCAATTTCCACTCTCCTCCATTTAAGCACAACAACAATTTTTGCTCCGATAAACTGTTTTTATTGAACAAATTTTTTTTAATTTAATTATATGAGGAGCATCTAGCCATAAAATGCACAATGTCTTCTATTTCCTCTGCATTACCGAGTAAGCAAGTTGCGGTATTTATGCCAAATTATACCTTTAGGTTCAGGAGTTCACCTTTAGGTCAAATTTAGGTTCGGGAGTTCACCTCTAATATGCAAAATCCAAGCTTTTGTAGTAAATTTATCCTTAAAATATGACTCCTAAGTCATAATTTAGGTACTTATACTTAACACTAAACTGAGAGATCTGGCCCTATTTATACAATCTACTAGTTGATTCTTGTATATTTCCTACCTTAGCCTCACCAATGCAGTATTCCAATTATAATCGTAATATAAATCAACTATCGCACCATTGTTATTATTATTAATTTGAAGGTCTTTATAGCAGTAAATTTTCCTTTTAATTATTTCTAGGGCTAATAATTTCGGATATCTATATGAAGGTAGATTTAAAACTTTTTACAAATAGTTGTTATAACAAATAGGCATTATATCTTATCCATGTTAATCTCTAGCATTTAAATTATTAATAAATAAGCTGAGGAATATTTCGGCTATAGCCACAACTCAAATTTATAGTTTCATTATTTCTTCATCAAGAGTACTTCATCACCGCGATTGAGCACCAAGTCGCAAAACGCGCAAACTATGGACGATCGTAAATAGACATTTCAAAATGTTCACCAAAAAATCTCTCGGATGTATTTTGTATTACACTGAATGAAACAATCTGGTAGGAAACACCCATACATCTTTATTTAATCTTTTTCTCATCTTCCTATTACGAATTTTGAAAGCTCTTTTTCCAAAAGCCTAATATTCTTAAGACTCCTTTCTTTTTTTTTTGGATAAGATAAAATCGTTTTCAAAGCAAAGACACTCTCATGAGCTCATAGAATGTTTAACATGTAAGTCCGAACTTCGACAGTAAGCGATACCCCTAAAAAGATAGGAAAAAATATACTTATTATAATAGTAATCTACTAACATTGGTCACCATTATGATATCTCCATTTTAATGAATTCACAAGTATAGTATAAACAGAATGTAATGTTGAAGTAACTTCAGCTTTTGTCAAAAGATTTGCAGCTCTTATATTATCCAAATAATCGTGCAACTGTACTGTTGGCAATTCGGCGCATAATCCAAAACAACCACTCAATAAATGTTCATGAACCTAGGAAATCAAAAATTGTGTGAAAGAGAGAAACAAAAAATAACTGTAAAATCCTTGTAAAAAGACATTGAATCACATTCAAGAGAAAACAAAGTAATTTAGAATTTACTCGTTTTACCAAATTTAGAAATGAATTTGAGTGAGATATGAAGGGGGATTTGTAGGCATAAATTTTACTTCAAGAAAAAACTTACGCAATTAAGAAGAGTTGAGGTACTGTAACCGTCTTCTGCGTCAGATTTATAAATTTCAACTACAGAATCTTCAGGTGATTGAGATGTACTCAATAACTCCAAAATTTGATGTAATGCTGTCAAGCGTATCTGAAAGAAAAAATTAAAAGTTGCAAAGATTTAACTTGACAATAAAATTTGAGGTAAATTAATATATGAGAACGGTCATTTGGCGCATTCTTCAAAATTGCTGATCCTAATACGGCAAAATAAAAGCAACTTAAATCAAAGACAATGGGAAGGTTAGTTCACCACTAGTTTCTACGCTTGTAGAAATGCCCTTTTAAAGTTCACTTTTATAATTCTGCACAATCCTACACGATTGTCTACATTTATACAAGAATAAACCATCTTTGTTATAAACAGTGCATTTTGGTTTTATTACCAAATCTCGTAGAGAATTTTTTCATGAATTCTATTATTTTATAGTTATATGTCTTTTAAAGAGTTTAGTTGAGCATGAAAAAGACTAATTAAAATCGTGAGTGGGGATGGCGGCTAATTGCACTGCTAATGGATAGCTTGTTCTACTAGCTTGGCCCGTATATACTGGCCATTTCTACCTAATGGATTTCAGATTTCGTCACTTTAAGCAGTACGTTAATCTGAAGTCAACCAAACGAGTCAAATTTTATCGATATGAATTAAATCATAAAAAATGAAATCAAAGGATTTTATCCATGTTTTATAATACCTCAGCTCTTTTTTGTTGAGTATTCATTGCAGTTTTGATAACTGCCAAATTTGTAAGCAAACTGTCCATTTTAAGTGGTCCATCGGTTTGTTTGTCAGGTGAAATAGGCGATGAACGTACAGTAGTTCCTTTTTCATTTTCATTTGGTACCTGGTTTCCCAGGACGAAATCTAATAATAAAGTGCATAAACCATGCAATTTACATTCAGTTGGAAAATTATTGTATTTTTCGCCACTTAATCTACAAAAAAACGCAATGAATAATTAAAAATAAGGATAATTTTTCAATAACACTTTCTATTTAAAAAAGAAAGAAAAAGCATTGTAAAACTGATAATTACTTGAGCAATGATTGATTAAAAACTATGTTGGAATGTGGACAATTACGTTCATTTTCGTCAGCCCAATACTGTGAATCTGGACCACGCACTTCAGTAAGCAGAAAAGCGCAACGCATTTCGATTTCCAGTAGCTTGGCTTCATCTTCTGAAGTTGTCCAATCTGAATTCGAAAAATTTCACAGATGAATTATCCAACGTTAGTAACATATTAAATAATAAGAAAAGGCCAATGATTTCAAACCTTTCATAGAGACACCCGGATCTATATCTTCCTCTTCAACAGTGTTTGTTGAAAACAGTATACAACCAAGGCGAAGTGCACATCTGAATAATTCCTGTACTGCAGGATCATTCCAGTTACTTCTGCAATTTTGAAATTTATCAAAATTAGGTCTTAAAGACTTTTTTTTTTTTGTATCACTACAAGCAACTATTTTTTCTGCAATTCCTTAAACTAGCCAGAACAAATAAAAAAAAAAACTTGCAGATGACTAGTCTTTAATAAATTGAATTTATGAAAAAAATAACATTGAAAACTCACGTAAAATACGGATTAACAGCAGTGTGTTTGATCAGTACCAATAGGAAAAATCTCATCAACTGAGTTAGACTTTTATTTTCGCACAGACCGGTAAGATCATTAATTGCAGCTGTCTCCATAAGGTAATTTAAAAGAAAATCTTCCTTACTATCATTCTGCATTGCCCATTTCTTGAAATCTATAGAACACAAAATGTAGACATCAAACTAAGTAGTAATATTTCTTTTTTAATCTAAAGAATTTTTAAAAAATGTAATTTTTGCTGTTTTTAACGATATCCTTGATATCGGTTCCAACGATTTCCTTTTAAACTTGGAAAGTCTTGGTTAAACAGAAAAAGTCTTGTAAATTTTCTCTAAACATTTTCTCAAGGTAATTGATTTTGTTCTTTGTAGAATTAAGATAAATGTGCATCGAAATTCCAGAAATTGAAGTGAAATGTGAGAATAAATGGATAAGAAAGTCATGTGATTTAAGGATATTACCTTTTCCATCATCTCTCTTGCAAGTATTTGTAGTAGAATCTAATAAAAGAAAATGTTTCCCTTTTAAATTCATTACTTGATAGTATTTATCAAATAGCTGTCTGCAATCACTGTAATCGTCTTTTTTATATAATGAAATCAATGTTTCTAAACTGTATCCTACAAATGAACATTAAATTAGATTGATAGCACTACTTAAAGTACTAATAATAAAATATAGGAATAATAAAAACACATTAACTCATCTTTAAAAAATCACATTAATGCAATTAAATATTTTTAACTTACTTATCTCTTTGTCACTTCTAGGATCAATATCTCCATTTAACGGTCTGTCTAAACCAAAAGAAAATATACCAGAACGTAAAGTAGCAGAAACTTCAGTTTCTTCTACAGTTAATTCCGGTCCACAGAGCATACAACCAAAACATCTACCTATCAGTAAACTACAAGCACGTTCTAAATCTACCGACCATAGCCATGAATTCTGTGGTATAGGTGATTGGGCTGTTGGCGTATTTACTTCTGCAATAAACAAAAACATACGGAATATTTGAATTAGATAACAATTCTCTGGAAAAAGAAATCAAATTTATTAAATAATAATGAGTGAAAAATGAAACATATTATTACCTGATTGTTCAGCTTCAAATGGTAACAGTCTGTTGAGCCGATCAAGATGTGACATAGCATTAATGAGACCTGATAGTAATGGTTGGGCAAATTGTGCAGGAAATAACAGCAAACTATGTACGAGATTCGATAGCAAAAATCCTCCAACTGAATAGTATACAATATCTGCAACAAATTGTAATAAATAATTAGAGACATATGTATGAAAGTTTTTAGAACATAAAGGAAACTAAGCGTAGAAGTATAGGACAATTCTGTTAAGAAGGAAAAACTAGATAAAAGGGTTTTTGGAGATACAACTGTGAAGAAAAATTGACGTTTGTTTTTTTCAGCTTATTTTAGAAGCTATTCTAATTTGGAAAATTTGTATTAATATCCAGATTAATTTATTTTACAGCATTTCTCAACTTTTCCTGACAAATTTCCTTCAATGCAGAATTTTGCAACAACACATTTTTAATTGCCCTCAAATATATAAATAATATGTTTCGCATTTTAAAGAAATGTATAACGATCATAGATCCTCAAGGAAAAACCTCAAAAAAAAAAAAAAATCAATTTTATCTCAAAAAAATTGTTTCGTACCACATTGTGTACAAAGTTTAAGGAAAAAGTTTGAGTTATTATCGGGAGAACCGTGAAGAAATTATAACATATTCCCTTAACAACATGCTTCTAGCGATGTAATGTGTTTTAAAATATCGAACTTATTATTCACCAAAAATTCAAGATGGATGGATATCTAAAGCAGGCTACGGTGAAAGACATTACTTCATTTTTAGTTTTTGATATACACTCCTCAAAGAAAATCAACTTACATTGATTTTTTTACTTTCTCTTACTCCTTGGAAGCGGAAAAATTGTAATCGTGTCAAATTTTCGATATCGAGTTTTCACCGGAAATATCCGTTTTGACGTCCCCTGAATCCAAAAAAGTGGTTTTTTAGCAAATGGTCTGTGAGTGTGTATGTGTATGTATGTGAACAGCATAGCTCAAAAACGAAAAACCGTGGAAAGTTGAAAGTTGATATTCCGTTTAGCTATCACCATGGGATCTGACAGTACGTTATCTGTCAAAATTCCCCAACAGGAAGTACCACTTTAATAGTTTTTTTTTTACGTTTTTCTCAAAAATGGCTCCGACGATTTTCTTTAAACTTGGGATATCAATCACACATACAAAGTGCTGCAACTTTTATTTTAAACATTTTGCCGGAAAAATTCATTCAAGGGCAATTATGGGGGAGGGGTGAGGTTATGTTTTTCTCTAAAGTGCTATCATAGTTCATTATATAATTCTATCAACCAAAGAAACTTAATTAGAAATAAATAGATGACCAAAATTCCGAGTTTTAAGGAAATCAGTAAACTGGAAGTGCGCTTTTACTGAACAGTTTTTT